>PVHY01017359.1:0-31587 GCA_004024945.1 Uropsilus gracilis
ATGTGGTATGTGCGGGTTCTGGGAAAGACACTGATTCCTGCCAATTACATATTGTGGCATCTCAATATAGGTTAATAAATAACTTGTTTAAACATCATTTATATGAACTGCTAGGAAATCGGTGCAACTATATAAGGATCTTACCGCCTCTGGTCAGGACAGCCTCGCAACTACATACGAGGAAGCTTAAATCTGTTACTACGGCACAGAAGAACCTGAGCACTCAGGTCTGCACCCAGTGCTCAGTGCAGGCCTGCTCTCCTGCCAGGACGCGGCTCACCTGCTTCCCAGGAGAAGGCCCTGGGACTGAGCCTGGAACCCACAGGTGACAAGAGCAGAGTCCCATCATCTGCCCTCCGGGGTCTGTCTGAGCAGCTCTGGTGACCTCAGCCGCTGTGAACGTCGAAGGGGCAGCTGACTGGACCATCCCTCCTCAGGACAGACCTGCTATAGCCCGGTGAGTGTGACCAGGGATAGGGGCGGATGAGAAGACATGGTGATCACAGCCAGAGATGCTCTGGGTGGGTTTGTGAAAGGAAGAAAGGTTCGTTTTTTGCAGTTGTACCCAAAAGCTCTTCAGTAAGAGAGCTTTCCTGGCCACTACAGGGAACTCTGAGGGCAGAGGCGCACATTGGTATGTCTTACCCCAGTCTTAGAGGATCTCTTGTTCCCGTTCTTCTCTTTGAGTCACAGCCTTTGTGTCAGGGCAACACCTGCTCACAGTTCTAACAGTGACACGAGCCTCCTTCTCGCCACACGTTAGTAGCACCTGCTGGCTTTCTGATCTTCATCAACAGACACTGTGCTGTGTCTGAGAAGATGCAGGATTGGGGTGTGATCTGTGTTTCCTCACGGCTGGTGGTGATGAGCAAACACTTAGGTACTGAGAGTCCATATTGATGTTTTTTGGGGGGGGAATGTTGCTGAATTCTTCTCCAAGGGAAAAGGTTTGATACTTGGCCTTTTTTTTTTTTTTGCTATTGACTTAAGTTCTCTGTTTTGGATACTCACTCCTGATCGATGGAATGGCCTGACATTACTGTCTCCTGTTCTCAGGGGTGTTTTTTTTTTTTGCGATGATCTACATGACTGTTTAGAAGATTTTGTCTCCTCCATCCTGCTGGCTGCTTTTTTCTAGTGAATCAGGATCCACGTAGTACAACAACACAGGCTTCTGGGGTTTAGAAACTTCCTGCCCATTGCCAGGAAGGCCACACAACTATCCTAGTTCTGTCAGAGCAGCAGTGTGTAGATCTCAAGAAAAATGTGCATCTGTGTGTTTGGGGTGCAGGTGGTGTGTCATAGATGTCTGTGTGGCTCATGTGGTCTAGATTTTTGTTTAGGGTTTATTTTCTGTCTCTTGATATGTCCAGGGGTGACAGTGGGGTGTTGACGTCTCCTACCATGTGTGCATTTTTCCAACATCTGCTTGTCAGAGCTGATACTAATTTTCAGTGTATCTGGAGCTCCCTCATTGGGAAGGTACATCTTTATGTGTGTCATGTTTTCCTGACATTGTCCCCTTGATCATTATATTGGGTTCATCTATGTCTCTTGTCACCTTTTTAATTTGAAGTCTATTTTATCTGATATTAGTATGGCACCATCATCTTCTTTTGGGCATCATATATTTCTAGGATAGTGTTCAGTCCTTCACTTTCAATCTATCCTTATCTTTGAAACTTGGGTGTATTTCCTAGAGGCAGCAGATGGTTGGGTTCTGTTTTCAAATCCCACATGTTCCTCTTTGTCTTTTTATTTTTGAGTTACTACACTCACATGTAGGGTGAGTGTTGATACATTGAAGTCTGTCACTGCTATTTTATTCATTTTGAGGTTCAATTGAATATCTTTTTACCCCTCTATGTTCATTCTACTTTTGGTTTAGATTGTAAGTCTTCTTGTAATATCTCTTGTAGTAGGTGTTCAGTAGTAGCAAGTTTCTGAAGATTTTGTTTATTTGAAAAAGTATCACTCATATGAAAAGAGGGCTTTGCAGGATAAAGTATTTTTGGTCAGCATTTTTTAAACATTTTTACTTATTTTTGAGTTTTAAAAAATGTATCACTCCATTCTCTTTTGCTCATAGTGCTTCTTTAGAAAAGTCATCTGTTAGTCCAATTGGTTTTACTTTTTAGTTTATTTCCCCTCTTGCAACTTCATTATTTTTTTCTTCCTTTTGGACTCTTGGAATTTTTACTTCTGTGTCTCTTGCTATAGTTTTCCTTCCTTTGTGATAGTTTGGCATCCTTCTGGTTTCCTATATGTACATCTTCAATAGCTTCTTCATCTTTGGGAAGTTTTTTTCAATTATTTCCTTGAAAAGCTTTTCAACTCCCTTGTCTTTGTTTCTAGAATACTTATGACTATGTTTCCTTTCCTCACTTTGTCAGCTAATTCTCAAAGTGCTTCATCAGGCTTTTTCCCTTTTCCTTTGTATCTCTTTTTTCTTTCTTGGCTCTCTTCCTACACGTCTAGAGATGATAGATTTGTCCTTCCATGTCATCTATTCTTTTTCCTAACTTTCTCCAGGTTTTTTTCCAACCTTCTCCATTGATCATTTTACTTCCTGCAGTTATTTCTTTTCTTATTTAGCATTTCAATTTTGATCTTATGTTCACTGATTATTTCTCACAGCATTCTTTTTCATTCTTCATAATTTTGTATGTCTTGCTTTTTTCCCCTCAGTTTTATTTGTATTACTTGAATTTCTTGCTTATGGCAATTCTGAATTCTTCAAATGACAGGAAGGAAATTTCTTCTTCATCAGTATTGTTGGGTTGAGAGTTTGATTTTCTCTCTGTGGTGCATTGTTCGCCTTCAGGCTTGCTTGGCCATTTGTGTTTATTGTTCTCTCCATTGTCTGCTTTGTCTTTATGCTGTTGTAGTTGTGGCTTTTTTTTTTTTTTTTTTAAATACATGAGTTCTTCTCCCACACTATCCTCATGTCTAATTGCTGGCAGACACAGTTACTGGGTTTTGTGGGTGGTGCTACAGCCTCCCTCAAGCAGGTACAGGTCAAGGAGATGAGTTGCTGGTATCTCACCTCAACCAGTAGTGGGTCGGGCCTGTTTCTGGAGGCTTAAGACAAAGGGTTGGTGAAGATCTCATGTGGCTGAGCACTGAGGGGATGAGCTCCTGGTGAATATAGTGGCCCATGGGAGTAGCGAGATTCTCAGGCCTGTGTCCACCCATGAAGAATTGGCAAATGGGCCTGGAATAAGGAGTGCTTAGTGAGGGGTCACTCAGAATCTGCAGTGTGGAGAAAGGCTCTGTTAGGACCAGACTGGGACACTGATCAGGGGGGAGATGCTGAATGCTGAGCTTGAGCAGGGTGTTCTTCCTGGTGAAGGTGGGGTCCCCATGATGAATCTTCTGTACTGTTGTAAATGAGACTTAGGGCTCATTACAGCTGCTAACATGGACATCATTGCACATGCCGGACAAAGGCCTACAGTTTTACAAAGGCCTTAAACCTCTAAAGTACTGAAGTCACAATTTTTCTCTCAAATGATGTAATATTCCTTTTAAATGCATTTGTAAGCCCCAAATGATTACTCTTCTGTCTGTTCTAGAAAATGCCCATCTTCAACAGGGTTAGCAAGGGTGTGGCAAAAGACGTTGGAGACAAAGAAATGATGCATGTCAAGTGCGTGGATCATGCCAACAGCATAAAACTGTTTTCATTACTACTGGAACGAAAGAATTACTCAAAATTTTGGAGGCCAGATGATCAACCACTTGAATTCTCCCTCCTGGATATTCTGGAACCAAGTTCTTCACTCCCAGGTATTGTCAATCAAGGGCATAGTAGGCAAGGGGGTAGGGGGAAAATCAAACCCATAGGTAGAGGTAGACAGCATCCAGCCAATTCTGAGACACCTTCAAATGTAGATCTGGGCAAGGACTTGAGGCTCTGAATGAGTAGTTTCTAATTATTAAGACAGTTACACAATAGTTCATTTAGTGATTGTCATAATTACTTGCACTATGAATAATATCCCCATCTTACAAGAGAGCTTATGAAAACTTGTGCCATAATTTATTCTAGTTTCATGCCTGGGAATTGTTAGAAGCAGCATCCATGCCCAGGTCATATTGGCTTCAAATCCCAAATTCTGCTCCATGGGGTTAATGCTATACTGGGTGCAGAGTGTGCACCGTGCCTGGAAGGGTGATGCCATGTGTCTCCTGGACCAGTGCCCACATTGGTGCCCTTTGATTAAGGTGTTTTTCAACCCTCGAATGGATCAAACACCCCTCTCAGCTGCAATTTATAAATAAATATTAATTGATTAGTTAGTTTCTCTTTGGAGATAGTAAATGAGTGGGAGGATTGAACAGAATAGGAATCAATCATCCATTTCCATTCAGTTTTCCATCCATTCTGGATTTAATTCTTATTTAAACCTAAGACCACCATTTCTGTCTCTAGAAACGGATAAGAAAGGACCATTAACCTTTAGTTACACTGTGGTCAAGGAATTGAATGCTGCTGTGACTGTGGATGGTGTGGTGGATACGACTGTTTCGGGGGCAGCTACTAACGTCCAAGAGGTCGGCTTCCAGTATCAGATTGTTACCATTCCACCCCCTAAATTTGAAGAACTCCTAAAAAGGTGAGGCCATGGCAGAACAAGGGGAGGTGCTCTCCTATTGGGCAAAGGAGCTTCTAGTAGGATTTACTCTTAAGACTCCGCATGGGGAGAATGGTTTCATGTGCTGCTGTTTATGAATTCTTTCATTTGTTAAACAGTGAATAGCTATCCAGTGTATAAGTAATAAAACAGTAGTTATCCATTACTGTACTACTTTGTGCTGAGAAGAGAGTGATGATGAGACAGATAAGAATCTTGTCCTAAAACATAACTGCATTTAGTAAGATAGGAGACTCTATAGTGAGTGACAAATGAAAACTGAAAAAATAAATTAGCAAAGTATTAATTATTAGAAACTAAAATTATTTTAATAAGTATGCAATAGTACACAGATACTAAATTTAAATCTGTGGCTGTGGTAGCAGATGCCTAAAAATCCCCCATGATTTTATTAAGTCTATTCAATTTTTATACCTTTTAGAAATAAAGGTGTCATTTTAATTAGTATTTCTGTGAATACCTCCAGTTGTTTATTTATTTTACAGTCAAACATTTGTTTTTATTTTTGTTTTTATCGTTTACGTGTTCTATATATACATTTTATTTTTTGTACATTGTTGTATTCCCTGGGGGCCTCTCACCACTGTCATCCATGTACCATTCTCTTGATCTTTTGTGCTCATCACTTCTCTGCTTCCTCCCTTTTTCCCTCCCCTGCCCTAGCTGTATTTTTTTGTTCTGATGCCAGCTTGCTGATTTTGATCTGTCTGTCTATCTAAACTATTCTTTTGTTTCTTTTCCCTATATTCCACTTCTAAGTGAGACCATCCCATTTTGTCTTTTTCTGTCTTATTTCCACTAGCTCAGTTCCTACTAGCTCTATCCATGCTATCACAAATGTCTTTTTGATTGCTGAATTCTTGCCATGCTAAGAATTTGTAAAGGGAAGATTTAATTCAAATCTGATTTTCAAGACCACACATGATAGAATAGCACTTTTCTGGCAAACTTCACATTCAAGGACAAGTAAAACACACACACACACACACACACACACACACACACATACACACACACACACAGAGTAATTGCTGAAACTTGTATCCCACCTACTCTCTCCAGTATGCTAATGTCCCATGCATCATTCTCCCTGTAGTGAGTGCTTGTTACTGATTTTTTGGAGTAGTATGAGCATGGGGCCCTCGGATAACTTACTGGCTATCGCTGGTAGATGAACAAACTTGTGTGGGCGCAGGTCTACCCAGACTGGCTCAGGGAACCTCCTCTGTGAGTGTGAAATAATCCGTTGCTTCCTGGTTGAGCGCTGGAAAGCGTGAGCCGTTGGTGATGCAGCACCTGCAGACACAGAGAGGGCTTCAGTGTTCCTGCAAGGACTGATGGGGAACAGAGCGCTGGGTGCTGGGTGACCTCCTGCACTGAGAGCAGATTAAATTTTTGAGATTTCCACGTGGTCATGATCTGAGCACCAGTCCTGTGGGATCTCGGGCAGAATCAGGGTTGGTTCTCACATCGGGATGGAAATGCAAATTATCTTCAGTGCCTCAAACCTCAGACCCACCTCCCGTCCAAACTTCTGTCCTTCAATCAGTTGAATCAGTCCACCCCTAAGGACAGTGAATCCGTAATACCCTCCTGCACTGGCCGTGAACAATCCCCAGCATCCTCCCTGCCTCCTGTGCTTTGTCGTCGGTTCCACATCCCACCCTGATGGCGCTGGATGCGGGGTCCCCAGCTTGGACACTCACACCTCCTGAGGACTGTTCTCAGCACCAGGGCATGTCCAGTGCAGCCTCTTCTGGGGAGAGGCCCTGGGGCCGGGCTCTCTAAACCACCTTGAACGGAACACATCATTGTGGAGGCAGATGTTGCTCTAGTATGACGTCATGCCCCGTTATCGTCACCCCATCGGGGCACAGGGGCCTCTCCACTGAGCCTCTCAGAGAGCTGTTCTGTGCTTCTGGGTGGCCTAGAGCCATAAGCCAACAGGGCTCACCTTCCACATATCAAGTCTCCACATCTTCCAGGTCTTTAAGGGAAAACCAACCCAGGGTGATCTGTGAAGACCCTGCTTTCTCCTTCTTCTCATGCCTTATGGAGATCCTTCTTCTCCTGCCTTATGTCTCCAGGAAGCTGTTACACCCGGAGCCATCCTTCATGCAGCAATACCGGGGAGCACGGGGGAACCTCTATGTGGTGACAACGACAGTGGAGCTGCTCAACAGCCCTGTGCTGAGAGACAGCAGCAGTGGGAGTGTTTCTGGAAGTTTAAAATCCTGCTTTCCTTGGAATCCTGCTACCAAGGTATGGGGTGGGAGCACTGTGAGCAGAGACTCCTGCTTCACTTCTCAGGGGCGTCGGATGCTACTTAGTGTCTGTTTCTGGATGCTGGAAGGTGCAGTGTTGCTATTTCCACTTGTCCTGTTAGGGAACTGATTACTCACGCTAACATCCTCTTGTTTAATGCTTCTGTATGAGACTATCCAGTAGTGATTAAGAGGAAGTAAATTTAATTATGATGGAGTACAATTTTTCTTTTGGAAAGTGCTGGATTTTTGATGATTTTAAAGGTATAGCTGCCGTACTACATGCGTGTTTAGTTTTATGCTGGAATAATGAGGGATCATTAACTCAAACTTCAGTGGTTAAAGTGTCTGCATTTTGTGATATCATATTGAAAATATTTAATGAATGAGATTTAAATACCTTAACTCACACATGAGGCTCATAAATTTTCAGAAGAACTAATTTTAATACTTTGAAATAATTCAAGAACATTTATTTATCACTTTTTTTAATATTATGATGTACTTTCTGTCATTCTGTATTTTTTGAGTGGTTTGTCATCACTTATAGATTTAGAAAGTAAAGGGGAAATGAACCAATTTGTGAAGTATTTTCAGGATTGGTAATTAGTTGGACCAAGCTTCAGCCAGATCATTATTTTTTTTCTTTTGATTTACCACTAGCTTACAAACTATATAAATTACCAAAGGATCTTTTCATATTTTAGTATGTGTATGTACCTCACAGCACCCACCCCCAAAGGTCTAGTTCTGTTCTTGCTATCCAATTGACCATCTATCTTACCCATCCATCTATCTTACCCATCTATCTGCTTCCCTGTCCTCCATAATCTGTAACAACAATATTTTTAATTTATTTTTTGTGTTTTATTTAGTTTTGTTATTTGTAGTCTATATATGAGAGAAAACTCTTGGTAATTATTTTTTCCTTTTGACTTTCTTGATTAAGTAAATTATGTAAGCACCTTGATATACACCTATTTTCCATAAATCTCATAATTTCAACTTTTTAATAGCTGAGTAGTACTCATTTGAGTTTATATGCAAGTTCTTCATCCACTCATTCATTGATGGATTTTAGTTGATTCTTTGTCTTGATTATTGTGAATAATGCTTTTGTGAACTTAGGGATACTTAGACATTTTCTCTTAGTTCTTTCATATTCTTATATACATAAGAGTTCTATTTCTAGTCCTCATAGTATTTCCATTTTTTGTTCTTTAATGAATCTTATACCATTTCAGTGAAGCTGAACTAATTTACATTCCACCAAATTTGTTTAAGTTTTCCTTTTTTTCCACATCCTTTTGATATAGTTGTTCTCTCAGGTGTGAAATGATATCTCATCATTTGGATTCACATTCCCCAATAATAAATAAAGTTGATTTTTTTTTTCATGTACCTAATGGTCATCTGTCTTCTCAAAGTATTGAAGATTTGAATCATCTGTCCATTTTTTGAATGGGTTTTGTTGTTGAGTTGTATTAGTAATATATGTCTAGATTTTTGAAATTAACTCCTGTGGATGTGTAATATCAAATGTCTTTCCCAATGAGTAGGCTGCCTTTTTTGTGGTTAGAGTGGTGTTTTTCCTGTAAAAAAAGCCTTTTAGATTTATGTGGTCCTATGAGCTTATTTTTGCTTCTATATTTACTTGTCAAAGGATATTTTCCCGAGTTATGACTCAGTGACTGATGTGAGGTGTGTGTTGCCCATGTTTTATTCTATGTATTTTATGGTGTCAGGTCTTATATTCAAGTCTTTAATCTACTCTGAGTTAGCGCTCTGGTGTGGTGTTAAATATTAATCTAGTTTCACTTTTTGACATGTGACTTCCCAGGTGTTCCAAGTGCTTAGGTTTTATATCCCTCTCTCTACTGTGTGCTCTTAGCTCCTTTGTCATAAACTAACTGTCTGTGCATTAGATTTCATAACAAGCATTGATTTCAGATCCACCCAGTTAAGAAATTTGAACCAAATAAAACATGATTCCAATTTGAATGGTATTATTGTTCAACTTTTGATTTCCAAACCCAAGGGTGAACTGGTGTTGGTGAAATCAGGGAGAGGTGATCCTGTGATAGTTCACATGGGATGACTGCCATACTTTGTCTCTGCCATCATCCAGGGGCAGTTTTGGATGTTAGCACCTGGCTGTGAGTTTGTTTAACAGTTTGCACATCTCTCCAGATTCATGACTGGATCAGTTTTATGTTGGCTCATGTGTGTTTCTGCACATGGAACTTCCCATGTGTATAAATGGAGTGATAAGTCTAAATCAGTATCTCCCTTCTTCCCTTGACAACCACTCAGGTCTTTATACAGTCTTCATAGTGTTACTTTGTCCAAATGTCATATAGTTCAATCATAGTTATTTTATTTTCATATTGATTTCATATTGATTTTTATGCAAGAAAGCACATTAAAATTCCTCCATTACTTGATAGCTCATATTTTTGGTGGTGAATAATATTCCATTGTTTGGATATGGCACAGTTTATCGCTCACCTATCAAAGGCCATTTTAGAAGCTGCCAAACTGTGGCATATATGAATAAAGCTGAGTAAAGAGTTCCATAGAATTGTTTTCATTGGACAAATTTTCAATGTCTTTTTGATAAATAGAAAAGAGCATTGTAGATTTTATGGTGAGGATATGTTTAATTTTGTAATGAACTACCTCACTGTCTTCCAAAGTAGATGTATCGTTTTGCATTCTGACTAGCAGTCAGGAATGGGAGTTCCTTATTCTCCACGTTGTCATCAACATTTTATGTTGTCAGTTTTCTAGATTTTGGTCATTCTTAAAGCTATGCAGTGGTTTCTGACTGCTCTTTTCATTTGCATTATCCTGATGGCCTATACTGTGGAGCATCTTCTCAAATGCTGATTTTCCATTTGTCTCTTTTCTTAATTGAACTGTCTACTCAGGTATTTAAAAATCAGATTGTGTTGCATTACTGATTTTAGGAGGTACCATGTCTTATAAATTGTATTAGAAGCAATATTTCCTCAGTTTCAATTTTTCCGAGAAAGTCTTCATTTCCCAATCCCTTTTGAAGGATAATTTTTGAGGATATAGAATTCTAGATTGGTGTTCCTTTCTTCTGTTTTTGGTTGCATTGTTTATGGAAAGAAGTTGGATGTAATTTAACATTTGATTTTCTATATAAAGGTGAGGAGTCTTTTTTTTTTTGTTACTTGGCATATTTCAATATCTTCATCATTTTTAACACTTTCTGTATAATATTCCTGAATCTATATTTTTTTCTTTTTGCATTTATTTTCTTTGGGGGTCTCTGAGAATCCTGGATCTGTATTTGGTGTCATATTTTTGGAAAAATTTCAGTCATTATTATTTCTAATTTTTTTTGAACTCATATTTTGTCACTTTTATTTTTTAAATTTTTTAAAATAAACAATTTTATTTTGTTCTTTGGGTTACAACCTCTCTGTTATAATTTTTTTCCCCTTCTCTCCTCCCTCCGGTGCTCCCTCCATTCTCTCACACCCCACTCTTTGTTGTTTATTAGCTGTGCTGAGTCCATTAGTCTCTTTCCAATGTTATTCTTTTCTCTGGGTGAGGGATTGCATTGTTGGGTCCAGGCGAACCTTGCTGTTAGATTTTCAGTCTTAAGTTTGCGTTGGGTGGCCAGGTTATATTCATTTGTGATCCGTCCATGTTTTCTTGCTGCAAGCCATTTTCTCCAATCCCATCTCCATTGCTTTGCTGCTTTTCCTTATGACTCTGGTGTTGGGCTTTGAGGGTCTTGCCTCCTGCCAGTGTTGGTCAAGAAATTTCTCTGAGTTCAGGCTTTGAGACTAGGTCTTGCTATTTTTGCCTGTGGAACCGCAGGGTCTCGTTGCCCAGGGACTCAAGCACCACAGACTCAAGCAATTCCCACCCTCAGCTTCCCAGGTAGCTGGGATTACAGGCGCGTGCCACCACGCCCAACTATTTTTTGGAACTAGGTCTCACTACAGGCCCCAGGCGGCACTCGAACCGCGATCCCTAGCTCCAGCCGCTTCATAGGCTGAAGCTTAGAGGCACGAGCCACCGTGCCCAGTCCATGAGTTCAGGCTTCTGCCAGTGGCCTTTGAAGGTTATCTCCTCTGCTTCCTTTTGCAGTTTTGGTGTGGGGCCCATTATCCCCTCTTTGGTCATCCTCTCCTCTCCGTTGATGAGGGGAGGGTATGTTGCTCTCCTTGAATATATCTCCAGAATAAAGTCCCGGGTTTTGGCCCGGACAGTGTAGAAGTGCGCATGGTGCCATCGTGTCTCTATGGTTGTTTTTCTGGTCTTACTTGTACTGGTTCACTTGGTTGTCCATCTGCTGTGTCCAGCTCCGGTCTGTGGGCTGGACTTTGCCTGGTCCCTCACCCGTTCTATGTTGGGGTTGCTGTTGCACCTATTCTGGTTGCTCTGAAGTTTAGCTGGAGTACGAAGTAAGAGAGAGATGGAGGGCCCCCCCCCCCCAAGGCACTAACGTGGGGGCGGTCCGACCCGAGGACCGCTCGCCCGTCTGTGCGCCCCGGCTTCCGGGGGGCTGGGGGCTTCATGGTGCCCCCCAGACCGGCTTCTAAGTGGCTGCGGCCACTTACTGGGGGGTGGGGACTCGCCCCCCACCCCGTTCCCCCACGGGGGATTATTTCTAATTTTATTTTTACTTTGATTCCAGCTAAATGTATAACTTTCATAGCTCATTTTTAATCTCATATTTCTCGACTATTCTATTCCATTTATTCAGTCCTTTTTCTGTTTATGTTTGACATTAATGATTTCTTTTTAATTCTCCTCAATTGCAGAGATATTTTAACATGGTTCAATCTAGAAAGAGCCAATCAAAGATGATCTTTATTTCTTGTGTAGTGTTTTTGATCTGAGTAGCATTTCTACTTGCTTCTCTCTCAGAATTTCCTTCTGTCTGTATCCATTACCAATATTTTCTTGCAGTTTTTCTGTTTTTTGACAAGTTCCTCAGCATATTAATCATGGCTACATAAAATTCCCTTTGTAGCAGTTCCAAAACCCATATAACTATCTTGTGTCTGATACTCAATGGTGCTTTGTCTCTTAAATTGCTGCTTTTTCCTTGAGTATGCTTTGTAAGGCTTTGTTGAATGAAAGATGCAATATACTGGGTAAAGAACTCTGACAAATAGCTTTTAGTGATGTGGATATCAGGTGTAGGGGTGGGATGGGGGAGACCATTCCTTAGTCCTATGACTAGGTCTCAAACTTTGATTCATGTTTTCCTCTGTGATGTAAGTTTTCCAGGAGCATCTAAGTGATCCTCAGTTCATCTTAGGTATGACAGGATGGGTGAAGGGGTTAGAGATAGTTATTTCAGTTTCCCCATGTGGAAGACTAAGAGGATGAATCTGGGTATTTTCCCATCATTTGTTTTTGCTCTTATAAAAGTCCAAAAGAAAAAAAAATGCTAGGAACATTAATATATATATATCTTATTAGCAAGATGTTACTGTGTAATATTTGCAAATAAATATCTTTTATCACACACACACACACACACACACACACACACGGTCCAAAAGGCTAGCTTCTGACAAAATAGTGTCTCTTGAGTCAGGTCATATGAAGGTGAACAGAATGCTCTAGCATATTTCAGCATGATTATTTTCTCCTCTTACTGCTTCAACATGAGGGTATTTTCCTTCCGCAATCTCTGTGAGAAACTAGAAGAGCTCCTGCAGAGAAAGTTCACAAATGGTGAGATGCTCAGTGACTGGGTGTGTCTTGAGTGTTTAAGTTCCTATTTTGTCTGCAGTGAGTCTACAGCAATTTTCTAGTTGCACTTTAGGCTTTTGTGCCCTGACCCTGGTTTCCATGGAAGTTTCTACCATGATAAATTGTGATTCTCTACACCTGCCTTTCAGTCTCTAATTCTGGAGATGGTTTTTTTTTTTTTTTTTTTTTTTTTTTTTTTTTTTTTTTTTTTTTTTTTTTTTTTTAGCAGTGTGGCCTGCTTTCCTGTCAGAGCTAAGAACAGTAGTTGCTGTTTCTTTTCCAAGTTTTACTTACTGTGGGAATGGAATGAGGACCATTTCCAAATCTACTAGATGTTTAAAAGCATATATATCCAACCTTGTTCCCTGGATTCTGCCCCCAGGTTCAAGGAACAGTACACGGTCAGAAACAGAGAGGAAAACAGCAGACTCTGAAGGAGGGTATGGTGCTGGCCTATAAGCGGAAGCAGCTGAAATTTCGGTCAAATGGTTGGAGTAAGTAGAGGCTGAGAGAGATACTCAGATCTGGGGGTGGGTTGTGCTTTTGCTGAAAAGTGAAACAGGAGGGAAGAGCATCAACTTGCAGCCTCGACTCTCTGAACTCAGCACCAAGGTCACTGTCTGCACATATACATGACTGTCTTGCATTCAGTGACACAAAAAGCCTCCACCCTCGGCAGCTCACCTGTGCCCTCTCCATGAGCTGACCATCAGCTCAGGGCCCTGCCACCTCACAGCCCCTTCACCTAAGTATCTCTCCATCAACCCTCTCCTCCCATCGCTGTCCACTGAGGGCCATTTCCTGGAAGAATCCTCTCTACTCTCCTGACACCTCCCGGCCTCCCTGCCTCTATCTGCTGCTGCTCCTCCTGAGGGAGTCCACTTCCTGGCAGGGCTGTGGGCTCTCCTCTCCCTGGAACCAAGACTCCACTATCCATGGGATCTCCTCTCACGGGCTGTGTCCATCTGTCCCTTCATGGCCCTTGTCCTCGTGAGCACTTGCTGTGGAGCCGGCCAGCTCCAGGCTCTGAGAACGTCTCTGTGAGGAGCTGGACGCCATCCAGGAAGCGGCCAGGCTGGGAGTGGACCCGAGGAGGAGTCTGAGGCCAGAGAGGCCCAGGACAGCAGGACACAGCCCTGCAGGGACAGGAAGGAGGGAGCAGCCCCTCCCTCCCCTAGGCAGGTCTCTGGGGAGCCCAGGGGGCTAGTGGGTGCCGGGTCCAGGACCTGGTCAGGGTCAGGCCCAGGAGCCCAGAGTGAGGTCAGGGATTCTGTGACAGGCTTCCCAGTGGCTGTGGTCAAGGGTCCCCAGGCCCTTAGAAGAGCTGCCACCCTGGCCTGAGGAGAGGGGCTGGGGGCTGCGGTGGGGGTGGGGCAGACTCCAGCAGGGTGACTTGGCTGTGCTGACCTGGCTGCTTCTCCTTCAGGTGTTATTGAGCCCTCAAGTGACAAAAAGGAGAAAACCTTTGAAGAAGGTGAGTATCGTACAGGGCGTGTTCTCTGAGCAGACCTTGGCCTCTTGGCCCTGACATATTAGATGCTGACAGGGCCCAGGGCCCAGCCCTCTCCCTGGAGATAAAGCTCTGCTCCTGCCCAGCCTGTGTCTCCCCTGCTCTTCACCAGCAGGGCCTGAGAACACAGGAAAAACAGGCTTTTACCTTTGAATATTGGGGTGTGTGTGTGTCTGTCTGTCTGTCTGTGTCTTAGGAGGTTAACTCTTGGTGAGTGAGCTCTTTACTTTTTCAGGAAGTAAGTGGCTGTTTCTCATCCAGGACATTTGGATCTGAATCCCTCCAGGAGTCAGCTCTCTACAGGAAATCCATGGTTTTTGTGTCCTCCTTCCCCTCACACTGGGCTCAATGCCCTGGGTGATGGGAGCTGGGTTGGGAGAGACTGAGTGCCTGTGAACTAACTGTTGCACAGGGAATTTAAATTCTCTTTTAGGAATCAAGAGAGAGCCCATTCTCCCAAGAAGTGGTTGTGTGTGATAAGATTTGGGGGAGACCCTACCTGCACAATCACCCTGCCTTTGGCAATCCTGCCATGTGACCTGGGCTAATATCTGTCTGATGGAGTCTGGGAAGGCTGGGAGTCTGAGGGGTGGGGGGGTATGTGCATCTGACAGTTCAGGAAGAGGCTTAATAAAAGGGAGGCCTGGGAGGAGTGCTGAACCCCCAAACTGTCTTCAAAGAAAATGTGAGATTGAAGACATGATCAAATGTGATTCTCTTTCCAGGATGTCTCGAAGGGCCCTGTGGGCCAGGTGAGTGTTTATAAAGGCAGAATTGGGGCTTCTGGGGGATCCTGACAACTGATGTCTACACTGGGGCTTCCCTAACACTCAGACATCTGAATTCAACCCCTGAATGTCCACGTTTGTCACATCCCCTCCTCCGTCACCCATTCCTCCCTTCATTCCAAATCCAGCCCCACCACCGACGTTGATGAGCACGTGCTGGAAACAGGCGCTGGTCTGAGCTGTGGGATGGGGGTTCAGCTGGGTCTGTGGGTGCAGATGGAACTGCCCCCTCCTAGGAACCCCACCCACGTGACTTCCCCCCTCAGCCGAGCTCCCCGAGGGCCCGGCCCGGGAGAGGGTGATCCCTGCTGGACTTAGACACAGAACATGGTGGGTGGTGAGCAGGGTGCCGTGTGTGCCCGCGCTGCTGCAGGCGCTGCTCCCGGGGTCTCCTGTGGCTGTCACCACAGCCTCGTTTAGATGGGGAAACTGAGTCAGAGCAGTGCAGGTTCTCGTGTCCACAGACCCAGGCTGGAATCCACATTATTCCAGAAAGACCCCTTACAGGAGCCCTGCACATTCCTTCCACACCCCAAGACTCATTCAGAATCTCCGCCTCTGATGCTGGTCTACCCCGCACCCCCCCATTTCAGTTGTATGCTTACCTTTCTGGCCTATTTCGTCACCTCCAGCCCAGAGTTCAAACACAGCTCATGCAGACATGCTTTTAATTGGCAGCTTGAGGGAGAGATGAGTTTGCTCCCATCAGAGGGGAAGGGGTGATCTAAATAACACTTGCCCCCATTTTCTGAATGGCAGATTTCGAGGGGCTGGAGGAAGAGGTCGCCTCTGAAGTGATGAAAGTGGCTGGGCTCTCAGGGGAGACTCAGGCTGTCATGTTCGTTAGTATTCAAGCGCTGCTGGGGGACCGGCGGGCTCTACAGGACCTGGTGGACATGGTGAGAGGCCCCCAACTGTCCAGGGTTGATCAGACGGGCACATGGTCCATGTCTAGGAGATTCAGCTGCGCAGATCCGTGAGAGGAGGTGGGGATAATTAATGGGGAATGAGCAGGGCCAATACAAATTTAGGTTCTTGATTTCTCTTTGGAGACAGAAACATTAACCCATCTCCTTGGATAATTACTCATAAAATAGAAATGATAGGCAAAATTATAAGATAATAGTGTCATCTTCCTCCTCCTCTCCCTTCCTTTTCTTTGTTTTCACAGCTTGAACAGGGGGAATCCTTGGGTCATCTGAATGACCCTGGTGCTGCCATCTTCAGTGAGTTGGATAAGATCCAGGGATATCCAGATGTTGACCCAGGGCATCCCATCCTTTACCTGCTTGATGCCATCATGGGTAAGAGTGAGGGAGTGTGGGGGGCCTCTGCGCTGGTCCCCAGAACCCTGGCAAGGACATAGCTCCCCGCCCCTATCCACGGCACTTTGATGAATGTGGGTTTCATCCTCACATCACTCCTCACTCAGAGGGGCCAGTGAGGTAACTTGCTCAGTAACTCAGATTTTGATATCTAGACAGAGCAACCCACATTCCCTTACCTCTCACTGGGGTGAGCGGTCTGAGTCTTCAGCCTTGGTTCCCTACCCTCTGGACCATGTACTGTGGCATCTTGGAGACCCTCCCAAAAGCAGGATTCTCAGCCCAGGGAACTTGATCATAAACTCTCTAGGGATTTGTTCTTCTACCTGCAGTTTCCCTCTCACGGGTTCCTCAGGTCACAGGGGCGGGGGAGGAAGATGGCTCCCTGCCTCACCCTTTCCCCAAACATTTCTCCATCCCCAGTGCTGAGCGACACCCAACATGCTCAGCTGGCCTGGTCCATGGACAGGAAGATTCTGCTTGGTCAGCAGGAGCTGGTGAGAAGTCCCAGGGCCCATCATCTAGGGAGGAGGGAGGGGGAGGGACCAGAGATCAGAGTGAATCTGTGAAAAGAGAGACGATGGGGGCTTCTTTCCCACATGCTTTTCCTGTGTTGCCTCTGGGAAGCCCTGACTCAGATCCTTTTTGAAAATGAACCCAGAGGCCCTGAGGGTGTCAGTTTCTATGGTAACCCCTGTGGGGACCTGCTGCGGATCAGCTGGGCGAGGGCACAGGCCAGATGACCAGAGTTCAGCTGGGCAGGAAAGACACAGGAGCCGGCGAATGGCTAACAGACACACACTCAAGGGGTGATGAATCTGCTGCGATTTACTTGAGATTTTTGTGCATATATATAGTGTTTTAGGCAATTATATCAGCATTCTATGAGTATATGCAATTAACATATTAACAGATTGCAGATTTATCTTAGGTGTAACTAACAATATAAGTTCCTAAAAGTATCCCAAATCAATCTTTTACTTTGTTACTGAGAATTAACACATCAACAGGTTGCAGATTTATCTTAGGTGTAACTAACAATATAAGTTCCCAAAAGTATCTCAAAGCAATCTTTTACTTTGTTACTGAGAATTAACACATCAACAGGTTGCAGATTTATCTCAGGTGTAACTTAAACATTTTAACTAACAATATAAGTTCCCAAAAGTATCTCAAAGCAATCTTTTACTTTGTTATCCCTTCACTGAGACTCCACCAAGGTAAATTGGATTTGCTTTGAAACTTTTTTAGGAAAATACCTTGACCACAAGGCTGCTTAGAATTATTTACTAAATCAGAGGGCGACCTCAAAAACTCCCTTGCCTGGAGTCTGGGGGCAGTACCCTCAGCTTCCAAGAACACCCCTCCTGTGGGGACAGAGAGCTTCGTTCATGGGTGCTTTTTCATCCCATGAGTCCCCCGTATCAGGTCAGCTCCCACAGGGACCCAGAGTTCTAAAGTCAAACAGGGACATAGGTTGGAGGAGCTCAGAGATCTGAATAGTGCCCACTTCACTTACACAGATAGGATTGAATCGCTCTCTCTGTGTGTATATGTGGGTGCACACAAGCATATATAATTATGCACAGTTATATACTACACACATGTGCACACACCTGTGATCCCAAAAGACTCTTCTGTTTACATAAGCCTCACCAGTTAGCATCTCAGAAACTGACGGTCTGCAATTTTCAGTAATGTGTGTCCATGGTCACAATGAGCACAAACTTGTCCAGGATGGACTCCTGGTCCCCGTAACTCCAGAACCTTCTCTCCATCACTCTGGGCTGCCCCTCACCCCCGGGACAGAGGGTCCCCCTTCCCTGCTCGGAGGCTGACCTATGACTCCTTCTGCCTTTACTTTCAGGTACGCAGCATCCTGGAGCCCAACTTCAGTTGCCCTGAGAGAATCCCCTTCACCCTCAGCCCCCAGCTCCTGGCCCCCCTGCAGGGGGAGGCTGAGGTCGTCACCTATGGCCTGCTGGAGGAGTGTGGCCTGAGGATGGAGGAGAAGAGCCCCAGGTCAACCTGGGACCTGGAAGCCAGGGAGCCCCTGTCTGCCCTGTATGCATCCCTGTGCATGCTGCAGTGGCTGGCTGAGGTCTGAGCCCCCTGGAGGGTGGGGAGCCCTGGGAGTTCTGACCCCCCATCTGTGCTGTGATGCCCTTGTGGGCTCAGGGCACCCACCTTCCTGTCTTTCACAGTGGGACAATAGGGAAATGAGGAAACTTTCTGAGGTGATGGAAAATCTCTCTTCCTAAGGATTTTATTGGCCAAACTGAACAAGTAGTATGCTAAGATGCAGCATTTCATCCTATGTAAATTTCACTTTAAAACAGCAGCCGAATGTCAAATTTTAGTCACTCTGCAATTTGAATTGGTTTGAGAGAATTTTTCTGATGACTCTAACTTCCTTTGACATGTGTCACAAACAATGTCTGTTAATGGTAGAAAGACTGATAGGTGAGCAGGGGCATGTGGGAGGTTAATGATTTGGGCATATGGTGTAGGGTGTATGGTGTAGGGTGGACTAGAATTCTCTTGTATTCTTCATTTTGTAAGCCAGAAATTGTTTCAAATAAAAACTTACCCCCTTCCATTGTGTTGGAATATACATACATAGATGCACATACACAAACATGCCCTCAGTATTTCTGTGATTATATATGCACACTGGGCATATGTGTCGATACGTGCAGTTCAATGAATATATATAAATGTATATATGAAGACAGATACACTTACATATATGCATATATGTACAGACATGTTGCTTGCTATATGTGTGTCTGTGTATACACACGTGTCCATGCACCATTGGACATGTATACAATTTCCCACGTCTCATCTCCTCAAGCAGCAGGCGCCCACCCCCTCAGCTCCCCAGAAGCTCCTATTGCCTCTTCCCAGTGAGCCCGGGGTCCTTGGACTGTGACTCTGGTCGCCGCCTGAGCTGACCCCGGGAGTCCCCGCACGTCCCCCTGTCTGAGCCCCGCCTCCAGGTGGACCAGGTCCAGTCCTGACCAGCGGGCAGCTGCGGGGCCTGGTCATGGTGGCCCCTCCACAGCCGCCTCCTCAGGCTCCCTCAGGCGCTGGGTCTGGAGTCGGGGCAGCCATGGGCTGAGCCACCTGCTGAGCCACCTGACCTCCTGCTCCCCTCCTCCCCCCAGCACAAGTCACCAAGTGACCTCCTGGGGCGGAGCCTCACTGGCTCCCGCCCCTCCCGGCCCCGCCCTCTCCCGTGGCCCCGCCCCCTCCCGTGCTTGGGGTGTGTCCTCTCCGCTGGGGCAGTTGAGCAGCTCAGGCTTGCCTGGTGTCCTCCTCGGCTCCTTCCGGTCACCACGACTTTATTCTCCGTGCGTGGCCAGGGCTGGAGTCGTGTCCCGTGTGGCTGTGCCCGTTCCTCGTCTATGTGTGCTCACGGCCACCCCTGTCTTGTGCCAGGCACGGGGGCCTGAGTCCTGTGGTCAGTTTCTCAGGAGGCTCCACCCCTGAGGGCCTTCACCTGGGAGAGCCCCGCCTCCTGCCCACTTTGGGCAGAGGTGAGTCATGTAGCAGCTTCTCTCCCTCAGTCTTGTGCAGACTTGCAGATGCTGCAGGTGTTGACACTCCAGGGAAGACCAAGGTCACTCATGTTCTTTGTTTCTGCAAGTGAATTTCCCTTTGCAAATGCCCGCCTGAAGAGTTCCTCTTCACCCTCGAAATGGACACTCTCCCCAAGCTGTGCCCGTGGGTCACCCATTCTCTGTGACTTTTCCTCTGGGACACCGTATGTTTGCATTGTGACCGAGTGCTTGGATTTCAGCAGAAATTGCTCCTGCGAGTCAACATGTTTTATTTTCTATTTTTCAGCATCTGTTTCACACATGCCTGTCTTCACTGTGGGTCTGCCAGGGAACTCTTTCACCCTGTCTAATTTCTAGCTTTGGTTCCATGGATTCTTGAGGACATCACAGACTTGCCTCGTTCAGCCGTCGGTGATGGTTACTCACTTCTTTATCATGCTGGAAGCCGTGCTGTTTGATCTTCAGTTTGTTTCCTTGGTTTTTGCAAGTACTTTACAAGTACTGTTCTTACGGAGTTACGTTCTTAACAGTTTTCTCTTTTCTCAGACACTGAAGATGTTACTGGATTTTCCATGAGCTGTGTGATCTGTTCCCATAGGTGGTTGTACTCCCTCCTGTAGCTCATAGTGTGTTTGCATAATCTCCACCTACCTTTTTATTACTTCCCTTATACTCATCTCCAGTTTAGGCAGCTGGTTATCTTTTTTTTTTTTTTGAAGCTAGGTCTCACTATGTTACTCGGGATAGTTCTGATCCCACGGACTCAGGCGATCCCCAGCCTCAGCCTCCCAGGTAGCTAGGATTACAGGCACGTGTCACTAGTCCAACTGTTTTTTTAGACTAGGTGTCGCTATGTTGCCTGGGGTAGTCTCGAACCCACGGACTCAAGTGACTCCTAACCTCAGCCTCCCAAGGCTGGGATGAAAGATGTGTGCCACCATGCCTGGCCCTGTATACTCATCTCCAGCATGGAGGTCTGTTACAGCCCTATTTGAACAAAGATAGTGAGGCAAGTGAGCTTATTTTCGAAACTTCCTCACTGCTTAACTGGTATCTATTTTCTCACATGGCAGATTCTGCTTTGAAGGTGATGCTTTTGGGGGGGGGAGGGAGGAACAGGGAAATCAGGGCAGAGATGAGCACAAAAGATCAAGATGATGATGGTGGCAGAACCACAGGGAATACAATGATGGAATATAAATATATAAATTAAAAAAACCAATATGATGTTTTTGCTAATAAGGTCAAGGCGTTTGGAAGGGTGAAAGGCTCATCAGGGCTCTAGATAAATTGGATTCCACCCCAGCTCCGGTGATTCTCTTAATTTTTGTAAGAAATTCCTTGACTTAAGCCAGTGTGCCTGATACATCTCCCTGCTTCCCAGGCCCCTCTGTGTGTGCTGAATAGATTGGGGCAGTTGAGTCCCATGTGATTAAGTAAATTCCCTCCATTTTGTGACCAAAGCCTCCCGTGGACTGAAAATCAGGAGTCAATGAAGCAAGCTCTGTCCAACCTTGGTCATCCTCCCCTATCCCCAGCCTTCCTGTGACTAATCTTCATCTTGCAGTTTAATGCATCTCTTTCCAACTTTGTTTCCTTGTCCATATGGCTTTTCTGTTCCATCTCTTGTAAAAATCCCCTGTGCTTTGCTGAGGTTGTTAGAATATAAAAAATAGGTCTCTTAGGACTGATCTTTACCCTGAGGAGACACACCCGGCCGAGAAAGTCAGATGCCCTCCTCATGATGCCGGGAATGCCTGCCCTCCTCGGACTGGAAAGGTGAAGCTCCCACTTCACATCCTGCACCTCCCACTTCCCTCCACCCCTTGTATCACACAGCACTCCTGGCATTCGGGGAGCTGGAATCTATGTTGTCAAGCCCATTTCTTCCCTTGGCGGCCACCTTGAGTCAATCCCACTGTGAAAAGACAATCTTGTGGTTCCCAGTTTGACTTCTGGAGCCCATGACCTGGTCTGCTTGCTGGAAAGAACCCAGGAGTTCTTCCAAACTGGGATGAGTGGGACTGATTTGTAAGGGACCTTCAGTGCTGGGAACCAGGGGGCTCCTTGAGCCAACCTTGAGAAGAGCTCTTAGAGAAGAGCGTGGCACTAACTCCTTTCCTGCCCTCTGCCTCTGTGCCTCATTTCCTAGCTACCACGTAAAGACTCGGTCCGGGGCTGCCGGGAGTCCTTTGGTTTCACACTGCAGGCCATCGAGGAAATGTTTAATATGTTCTATTTTTCCAGCCTCCGCCTTTTTGATATTGTGGGTCTGATAATTCCCCACTGTTGAAAAACCAGTTGGTTTCAGTACTGCCAATGGTACAGTGAATCCAGCATCTATATAAAGATCCATAGGAACTTATGCCAGGACAGAATCTAAGCAAGGGTGGTATGTATCAGGATTATTAAGCAGTTCAGTTTATTTGAGCCTGCAAATATGTCTTATAAAAAGCCATATTTTTATAAGCCTGCAAATATGTCATCTGCAAATATATCTTATAAAAATGACCCCAAATTTAATATGTAGGGCGAGGTTGACATCAGACACATCAACGTGGGACAGTACGAGAGGTGGAGGGAGCTTCAGGAGAAGGAGGGGGATCAGGTGCGCAGCCCAGGCCCCAGGGTGTCTACACTCCCCACAGCGTCTGGCTCTGGAGGGTTAATTTTCCCTCAGTGTGATGGGCAGGCAGTGTCCAGGTGAGGACCAAGGACCGATGAGCCTCATCACTGAGCTAACCAGGGACACAGAGTTTGGGGTGAGGCTGCTGTGTGGGTGTCCCTGTGAGTGTCCCTGAACAATGGGGAGATGCCAGAACTGGACAAAGAGCAAATCAAGAGGAAGAAGCAGCCGGTGCAGAGGCGGCCGCAGGTAGGCACTGGCCTGTTGACATGCAGAGGGGAGGCCAGGGAGGCTGGTTCTTGGGCAGGCCCCAGGCAGGCTCTGTGGGAGCAGGAACTCCGGCTGACATGAAACTTGAAGCGCTGTTAGCCAGAGCCATGAGGGGGTGAGCGCTGGCTCTCGGGACTAGAGAACATCTGCAGGGTGGTCTGTGCTCCAGATAGTCTCCTGCCAGTCGCTCCACTCAGCCCTGTGAGGGAAAAGGGATGAATGGGAAGCGTGTGGGTCAGACACGTTGCTCTTGTGTTTGAACTAACCTTTTTCTGTGCCCCTGCAGCGAGGGTTGTTGCAGACAGATTCCCTGACAGCAGCTGGCACCTGACAGCAGGGGGTGGCTCAGGGGTGACTCCTGCTGCCTAGAGCTCTCCTCAGGCAGTGCAGATACTCCCCTGTGGCCCTAACAAGACCTCCCCCCCCCCCAGCAGCTTTCCACCTTCTTGTTGGCGCTGGTTGTATTGTCCAGAGAGTGAATTTAATCAGAATATGAACCCAAAGGTTGTTCCTTCCCCTGTCGTGCCCGTGGGCAGTGCTCATTCCTGTGGTGGTGACCGACGCGTTATGTGCGGGTGCTGGGAAAGACACTGACTCCTGCCAATTATATATGTGACAGCTCAATATAGGTTAATAAATAACTTGTTTAAACAGCATTTATATGAACTGATAAGAAATAGACCTGACTTTCCAGAACCTTATCTCCTCTGCCGATGACAGTCTTGTCATATAGCAAGGATGCTTGAAAGGACAGAAAGACCTGAGCACTAAGGTCCGTGACCCGATGCTCTCCTGACCAGGACATTGACTCATCTGCTTCCCAGGAGAAGGCTCTGGCACCACACTCAGCCCTTGAACGGGGACTTTAGCCCCCAACACAGGAAATGTTGTAGGTGTTACTTTGTGAGTTATCTTTACTCTAGCAGTCTCATGGTCTTGTATCTTGAGGTTCTGACCATAGTCTTTTAGGGCAGGTGATGGCTGTGTTCAGGGTCTTTATTTATTTCTCTCTACTCCAGTACATTTGTAGCTGGATTGTTGTTTTTCTTGTGGGCCAGAGGGGGATTCCCCCCTACCGCCTGCACCCTAGCAGAGTACTGGCTCCCCCTCTCCCGAACTCAGAGGTGATGGCCACAATGGGGCTGCCAGGTCACCCCAGCTACCCCAGAAAGCAGGCCTTACCTGCGCCCCATCCCTTGCCCTCTACTCCCTCATATCTCTATCTTTTAAAACACTAAATTCTCCATCTATTTTTATTTCCATGGCTTTTTGAAGAATCCTTCTTGTACTCTCCATTGATGTTTTGACATTCTTTCACGTGCTTTCCCGTTTAAAATTTCAGACTATCTTCTGCTCATTGCCTATGATTCCCCAATATTCTGGGTGTTTGATGGTGGGTGGGCACAGCTACTGAGGCCTTGTAGGATTTAGGGTGGTGCTAGAGCCTCCCTCAAAGCACTACTGGGCCTTATTCTGGAGAACGTGGTGGACGCTGGGTCAGAAGTTTCTAGAATCTCGCCTTTCAGGAGTGGTGACTCAGGGACTTTTTCTGGTGGCAAGAACAGCAGAGGGTGACTGCATGTCCCTGAGACAGGAGGCTCTATGTGGCTGAGCACTGAGTAGGACCACTTCCTTATACACCCAGGGCCTATGGTGAGTAACTAGGTCTTGGATGGCTGTGACTCAAGCCTCTGTCCATTTCCGATGAGCTGGGAATTGGGCTTGGATAGGGGTGGTCCCAGTAAGTTGTTGAGGTCCCCCAATATAGAGCAAGGCCCTGTGAAGCCCATTTGGAGCACTGAACTTTTGAGAGGTGCTGGGGGATGATGCTGAGTGAGATGATGTAACTGGGGAAACCCTGGTAAGTCCAAGAATGGTTTTTTTATTTTTATTTTTTTATTAATTTTATTTTTTAACTGATTACACACACACGCACATATATATTTTACATCATTGTCTACCCTGAGGTTCTCCTCAACTTTATCACCCATGAACCATCATCTTAATCTCTTGTGCCCATCCCTCCCCTGATTTTACTCCCTCTCCCACTCTCTTGCTCTAAGCTTTTGTTGTGCTAACAGTTTTAAATTTTCCTTGCCCTTTTTGTTTGTTTGTTTTCCCTAGATCTCACATATAGGTGAGATCAGCCAGTATTTCTCTTTGTCTTTCTGGCTTATTTCCACTAACATGATTCCTTATATGTCCCTCCATGCTATTGCAAATGCACCAAACTTGTCTTTTTGACTACTGCATATTATTCCATTATGTAAATATATACTGCAACTTTCTGATCCATTCATCTGTTTTAGGGCCTTTGGGTTGTTTCCATATTCTGGCTATTGTAGATGGTGCTGCAATAAACGTAGGAGTATAGGTGTTCTTTTGAATTAGTGTTTTGGTGTCCTTTGATTAGATTCCTGAAGTGGGACTGTTGGATCGAATGGTAGTTCCATTTGCATTGCAGCTACTTAGACATAATTTCACATATATGCTATTTGGTTATGCAGATACACAAAAGCTTAAATCTCCCAGTACAGTACTGAAATCACTATTACTCTCTCAAATGACACAAATATATCCATTTAATCAAATTTGTAAGCCCCAAATTATTTCTGTAATTTCTTCTCTCTGTTTCTAGAACATACCCATGCTTGAGAGTGTTACCAGAGCTCTGGCAAAGGAAGTTGGAGGCTAAGAAATGAAGCATGTCAAATGTGTGGATCATGTCACCAACATGAAACTGTCTACCTTGTTACTGGAGAAAAAGAAATACTCAAAGTTTTGGAGCCAAGAAGAAAAGCCACTTGATTTCACCCTCCTGGATATTCTGGAACAAAGTTCTTCACTCCCAGGTATTGTTGATCATGGTCTCACAGGCAAGGATGAAAAACAAAGTTGTACTTTAGAGGTGGCACAGCATCCAACAAATTCCCAGGCACCCTCAAAGGTAGATTTCAGGATCAGCCTGTCTAAAGATGGAGGAAATGGCGCTGAGAAGTTACTAGTTATTAAGTCAGTTATATAGTAATTCATTTAACAATTATGGTAACATTTTGAGCAAGCAACATCATCTCTGTTTTACACTCTATGAAAGCTTGTGAAATAATGAGCTCTCGTTACATATCTGGTAGTTGGTAGAGATAGCATCCATGCCTAGATCCTACTGACTAAAGTACTGAAGATTCTTCCCAGTGTGATTCCTGCTGGCGTTGATGCTACACCAGTTATAGAGGAGGCAATGTGCCTGGAAGCATGAGGCTCTATGTCTTCTGGACCAGTGGCAGATTTGCATCCCTCATGAAGATGACTTTGTTCTTGCTGTTACCCAACCAGTGGGTGGGTCAAGTTCTTCCTCTCCACTGTAATTTACACGTACACATCAATGGAATAGTTAACTACTCAACAGAGACGTTAAATGAGTAAGAGGATTGGGCAAAAATAGGAGTCCCTCATTATATTTCCATTCAGTTTTCCTTTTGTTCAAGAGTTAATTCTTGACTCAACCTAGGACTTCCATTTCTCCCTCTAGAAACCAAAGTGCAAGGACCGTTAAACTTCAGTGACACTGTTCTCAAGAGACTGAATGTTGCCGTGATTGCGGAAGCTGTGGTGGATATGAATGTCTTGGTGGCAGTTGCTAAGTTCCAAGAATCCTCTCTCTAATCAGATTGTTATGGTCTCATCACCTAAATTAGAAGCACTCTGACAGAGGTGAGGCCTTGGGTGTAGAAGGGATGAGTCAGCAGAATCCTGGGAGGTACTTTCCTTCTGGGCAAAGAGACAGCAGAAATAATTGTTGAGACCCAAAATGAAAAAAATGATTTCTTGTGCTGCTATTTTTAGAATATCTTTTCATTCATTCATTTATTCATTCAACTGACAATAGTTATCAAGGTTATATTTAGTAAAACAGCAATTACTCATCAATGTGCTATTTTGTGCTGAGAATATGATGTAAAGACAGAGAAAAATTGTTGTCACAAAGCATATTTAGTGAGATAGGGGACTTTACACTGAGTGAGGAAATAAGCTTTAAAAAAGAAAAATAAGCAAAGCATTTAAGTGAAGAAAGAATTTGAAGTTCTTTGTCTAAATAGTGTGTGCAACAGTGTGCAGATACTATATTTAACTCTTTGGATGTGGTAACAGATCACAAAAAAATTCTCCATGGTTTTAACAAGGAAGCTCTTAAATCTTTATACCCTTTGGAAATAAAGATCTCAATTTAAATAGAATCTATCAATAGAAAGAGATTTTAAATTTTTTTATTGATTTGACATATATATATATATTCTTACATTATTGTATACCTGGAAATTGTCCCATCACCATGTCACTCATGAACCATCATCCTGATCCCTTGTTCTCATCTTCCCCTGCCATTGCCCTCCCTCCCCCCTCCCCTCCCCCCACTTGCTGTATGCTTTGGTTCTGTTGTCAGTTTGTTAGTTTTAACTTTTTCTTGTCCTTTTTTCTCTTGTCTTTTTTCCTCATGTAGGTGAGAACATGTTATTAACCCTTTTCTTTCTGTCTTATTTCTGTGGCATGATTCCTTTTGGCTCCATCCAGGTTGCTGCAGATGACATGAGTTTGACTCTTTTGATTGCGCAAATAGACCACAACTATCTGATCTATTTGTCTGTTTTTGGGCATTTGGGTTTATTCATATCCTGACTATTGTAAATAGTGCTTCAATGAACATAGGAGTGCAGGTATTCTTTTGAATTAATGATGTTTTTATGATTTGGATAGATTCCCAGAAGTGGAATGTGTTGGCAGCCTCCTCCCTGCCTCCTTGTGCTTTGTCGTTGTCTCCACATCCCACCCTGATGGCGCTGGATGCAGGTCCCCAGCTTGGACACTCACATCTCCTGAGGACTGTTCTCTGCACCAGGGCATGTCCAGTGCAGCCTCTTCTGGGGAGTGGTCCTGGGGCCGGGCTCTCTAAACTACCTGGAACCAGACCCATCATTGTGGATGCAGCTGTAACTCTAATAAGACATCATACCCTGTTGCCATTACCACACTGGGAAACAGGTGCATGTCAGAGAGCTGTTCTGCGCTCCTGGGTAGCTTAGAGCCATAAGCTAACATTTTCCTGCTCACTGAGGTCTCACCAGCCAACATATGAAGTCTCCACCTCTTGCAGCTATTGAGGAGACTAATCCAGAGTAATCTGAAGAGACATTGCTTTCTCTCTGATCCTTCTGCCCCTATCTTTGTCTCTAGGAAGCTGTTGGAGCCTGAGCCATCATATCTGAAGCAATTTCGGAAATCACAACATAACCTCTATGTGATAACAAAGATGGTGGAGCTGTTGAATAGTTCCATGTTGCATGACATCAGAAGTAGGAGAATTTAGGGATATCTCTCTCTGCTCTGAAATTCTGCTGTCGGTACGGGATGGGAACACTCTGAGTACAGTGGACCTTGCCTCACTTCCCAGGGGAGTCTGATCGAACTTAGCATTGTTCTGGGTGAGAGAAGGTATAGGGTTATTATTTCCACTAGTCATGTGCCAGGGAATCTTACTCCTCACCTGAGACTACATTCTAACATCCTCAATGCTTCTTTACGTGAGCCCCATTCAGTAGTGGTTAATAGGAAGTAGATTTAATAGTGTATGTTACATTTAAGTTTTAGAAAATATTGGATTCTGTTAAACTTAAATACATAGTTGCTGCTCTCTCTATGTATACTAGATATGTATTCTATTTATATGTAATATGCACATATACTATATATATTCAATTTTATCCTGTAAGAAATAAGGGACCATTATCCAAACTACAATGGTTAAAGCACCTACATGGGTGTGATATCCTGATTGAAAATATTTAATGAATGAGATTAAAGTACCTTCAGACATAAATGATTTACTTAAGTGATATACAATAACCAACTATAATACTTTGAATAATTAAAGAAAATCCCTCTGTCAAATATTTTGTGTTAAAATATTGTTTTGCCCAATATATAGTTTTTGAGTAATTTGTCAACACATAACAGATTTAGAAAGTGAAGGGAAAACCCCCAAAGTTATGAACACTTTTCCCAAGTTCAGTGAATTGGATTTGAAGGAGCTGGATCAAGCCTTACCAAGATCATTAAAAAATTATTATTAATTTATAAATTTTATCAGTTTCAAGAGAATATTTTCCTCACAGCACCCACCCCCAAAGTTCTATTCATACCCCCAAAGTTGCATTCATACCACTAAACTCACCTCCTTAACCTTTTCCTCCTATCTCCTTCCTCGTCCCCTCCATTTTGTGTAACCACCATATTTTCAGGTGTTATTTTTGTTATGTTAGTTATGTTTGCTTTGAGGGAAACCATTTGGCAATTGATTTTTCTTGGTTGAGTCAATCATCTTGAGTTGTACCCTTGTTATCCACTGTTCTGCTTGAGTTCATTCTTGTTTCTGAATTGTGGTTTCCAATCCTTAAAATTACATTAATAGTAGCTACATGAAAATTCATGACAGCATATTAGTAGTTAAATAGTCCTAAAATGTATTCAATAAAGGCAACTATATCCATCAATCCAGTTTGGAAATAGAGTGATCAAACCAAAAATAACAGTATAGACTAATCTCTTCATACTGAATATCTATTAACATAATTTTATAGTTACAATTAAATGTTATGCCTTTGACTTTTAGCTCTGCACCAGAAATAAATGTGATTTAGCTACCATTATGTTTCAGTGTTCAAGAGTTCTATATCTGTCAATATATTTTAATAAATTAATTTCTTTTTCCGTTCAAAGGACATTTTACAGATACAATGTACTTGGTTGGCAGTTTTTTTTTTTTTTAGACCAGTTCTTGCTATTTTGCCCATGGAACTGCAGGCTCTTGTTGCCTGGGGTACCACAGACTCAAGCAGTACCCAGCCTCAGCTTCCCACATAGCTGGGATTACAGGCATGCACCACCATGCCCAACTATTTTTTTTTTTTTTTGGAACTAGTTCTCACTGCAGGTCCCAGGTGGGACTCGAACCGTGATCCCTAGCCCCGGCTGCTTCATAGGCTGAAGCTTACAGGCACGAGCCACCGTGCCTGGCCTGGTTGGCAGTTTTTTATTCCTGTCAGTGCTTAACATAGCCGTCCTACTGCCTTCTGGTGTATAGGTTTTGTCCTGAGAAGTTCAGTGATAATCTTATGGGAGCTACTATGAATTGTTTTTTCCTGGCTGCTATCAAGATTCTCTTATTGTCTTTGGTTATCATTTTGATTATAATATGACTCACTTGAAAATTCTTTTATATCACCTTACCTGAACTCCATTGTTTCTTTATTTGAATTTCTTCTTATATATGTGTTCTTGAATTTCTATATTATTTCTCAAATTTCTCTTTTTCTTTCTGACTTATTTTTGCAAACATTATTCCTTTTAGCTCCAGCCATGTTGCTGCGAATGACATACGTTTGTCTTCTTTGACTGATGAATAATATTCCATTGAGTAAATATACCACATCTTTTTCAGCCACTCATCAGTTTTGGGGGCATTTGGGTTGTTTCCGTATCTTGGCAATTGTAAATAGTGCATGTGTCTTTTTGAATTAGTGTTTCTGTTTCCTTTGGGTAGATTCCCAGTAGTGTACCTTGAAGGTCCTCCATGCAGCTTTCCATAGTGACTGAATCGGTTTCAGTTCCCACCAGCAGTGTAAGAGTGCAGAACTACTTAACTTTTAAATTTATAACCATGTTTCCTGGTTTCTCTCTCCAGATCAAAGGAGAGGGAGAGGGCCACATGTTGAATAGAAAAAGGGTGACTCTGCAGAAAGACATGGTGCTGGTTTATAAGAAGCAGCAGCTGGTTTTTGAGAATGATGGTTGGTGTAAGTACATGTTGACAGAGGCGCATGGTGTGAAGGGGGTGCACTTCTGTAGAAAAGAGAACCTTGGGAAAGACCATCAGCACACAACCTTGACTTCTCTGCCTGCCCAGCACCCTTTATCAACTGTATAGGCACACATATACATATGTGTACCACCTCCAACCCCCTCCAAGGGTGACCCAGTAAAATATTGCTATAGGGGCATACAGAAATACTCTTCTGTTCATGAAGAACGAGAAAACATCCTCAAAGTGGGGTTCTCATTAGCACTGAACACCGGTGGCCCTAATCCAGAAAACCCCTGTTCCTCCAAGGTGCTGACTTTCTTAGAGTCCACTTGAGAAGCCACAGAAGCTTCCCTCTTTGGGATTACCACAGCCTCAGAATCAAAGCCTTAAGGCACCAGAACCAACAAAGACTTCGTAGATTAATGCGTTAACACAGGCAGATTTTACTTATGTCTTTCCCTTCTGCACCAGCTTTCAGTGAACAGTCCCCAGCACACGTTGTGGGTTTTCATACCATGTGTGAATCAGAGGAGATCAGGCATGTTCAGGGTGGTATGGCCGTCCATGTATGAATCATTTGCATCCAAGAGCCAGTGTAAATCTGGATGTAAGAAAGCTGCAAGCCCTGAGCTCACATCCCTCGGACTCTCTGAGAGTTCCCAAATGTCAGTCCCACCTTCAGGCCAGCCTGGCACAGCTGGGATCAGGGTCCTCGGAGACGAGGGGGTGTCCTTCCCTCCCTTGGCGGAATCTAAGTGCAGCATCTGGTTGGGGGAAGGTCCTGCTGCCCATGGCCTCCGGTCAGTGACAACGGAGAGAAAGGGGCCGAGCTGTCCAGCCTGCAGGGTCAGTGTCTGCAGCTCCCGGACAACGCCCAGCCCTGCCCAAGCCAGTCTCTGCCAAGGGAAGGAGACAAGGATGGCATCCACAGTGTGGAGGTTCAGAGGCTCCTGCAGAGGGCAGCATGAGATGGCAGC
>PVHY01017360.1:0-31592 GCA_004024945.1 Uropsilus gracilis
GAGGAGAGGAGAGGAGAGGAGAGGAGAGGGGAGAGAGATTGGAATTTGTCTTGATATGACTGCAAGGCTTCTGATAGCTAGCTAACATTGGTAGAGTCATCTGTTTATCTACAGTTGTTTTACTTGGAACAGTTCCTTTCCCAAAATAATTATGAAGCAATTACTTGCCAGTTTTCACTTTATTGGTTACCACTTTTATTCAAAGAATAGCAATTACTACATAATTACAGTACATGGTTACTGAACAGTCTTAACTGTGCCTACCAATGATAAATTATACAGTCAGAGTAGCTCTAATTATGTATTCTATAGTGCATAAATATGTAATGACTATGTAGTTACATATTAATAAGTCCCTCTTTATTTTGCAGAGCTTGTTACAATAAAATGTTTTTTGATCTACTTTCATGTGATAATTTTGGAACCTAGCTTTTTGCTTGTCTTTCTGGAAGGTGAAGAACTACAATGTATGTGCAATGTTCCCCACCAGATCTCAACCTTATCAATATACATTCATCAGTGCAAAGAGAAAATTAAAAATGAGAAGGAACAATTTGCTCCTAACCACTTGCCTTTTTTCAGTATGTTTTTTTTCCAATGGAAACTCAGTAGATGTGGCTCAGATTCAGGAAATGCAGGTGCAGAAGCATGAAAATGCCAGTGAAGCTTCACCTACCCATAATCACACAAACACAATGCCTGATTCCTATTCAGGAAAGGGGGCTGAACTTAATGGATGATGAATTTACTGTTTGTGCTTTTAGGATATTATTTTGGTATAAAAGTGACCATAAGAAACCAAGCACATGAGAACAAAAGGTTTAGAAATGCAATGCTCTGGTGGGCTTAAAAAAATCCCTTTAATTATAGAAGATTTCATGAAAATCTGAATTGCATTAAGTATGTCACCACAAACTAAATTAAGCCAATCAAACAGCATTACACATGGGCGACTACTCAATATTTAACTGTATAAGCAACTGAAGGGAATATATTACAGTAAGAATTCAAAGTGGTAGAAGATCATCTTCAGAGGTTATCATTCTCCAAAAAGTTGTTCCTTTCCAGTTTGCCCCTGATGTTCGTGGGGCAGAGATCCTCTTGTTATATGTTCATCTTACTGTCACTTAGGAGTAGGATAAGGCAAGGGCAGGGAACACACACATCCAATAGATAGGTAAGGCCCCTACTACTGGGGCTACCACAGCAAAAAGATGAAAGAATAAATACAGGAAAGGATTGATATTCTTCTTGAAGACTGGCCTGGAGGGCTGGATACAGTTTAATACACAATAAACTTTTTGAAATAAATGAATGAGTGAGTGAGTGAGTGAGTGAGTGAGTGAGTGAGTGAGTGAGTGAGTGAGTGAGTGAGTGAGTGAGTGAGTGAGTGAATGAGTGAGTGAGTGAAGGGCTCTACAGAAGTTCTCACTCAGTGAACAAGATAAATCAAAAAGGATGGAAATTAAAGAAAGGAAGATTTCCAAAGAAACTACTACTAAGTGCCAAACACTATGACTACACACTGTATTTTTTAATCTTTGCAAGAATTTAGCCTGCTGAGTTTATTAATTTTCCTAAAGTAATATAGGAATTGGGATTGGGAAGTGGTAGGGTTTGGATTTTTACTCAAGGCTACCAGACTCTAAAAGCCACACTCATTCAATTATGGCACCTATATACTAGACCGGTTACACTAAGAACTAACATTAAATGAGCACTTACAAATGCCAGGTGCTTTAAATACATTGTTTCATTCAATCCTATTGAGTAATTATGTCGATTAATAATAATCCTATCATGACTCCTAATCTACACATGAGAATTGTGCTGCTATTATTCAAAATGTCATGCTAAGCCCCAGAGCTTGAGTCCAACCCAGATCAAAAGACAAGCTATGTCCTTAATGACCATACTCTATCCATTTACACCAGAAATGCAAAGGGAAAGTATGATTTCATGTCCAAAACAGCTTAATAGTTCAATGGAATAACTCTGACCTATTCACAGCAATCACACTTTCTTGGAAAAAAATATGGTTTCCTCTAGGAAACTGTTCAAGAGGTAAATGAACACCTTTTCCTCTCCTTACTTTTCTTTTTCCTTTACTTGTACAAGGGGATTTACCTTCAAGTTCCATAGCACCATGGATATGAATTTCTCCTATTTCCCAACTGGGTCCTGCTATTTGTGAAGTCTAAATGAGTGATTATTATTTCTGAATCTACAGGTCAGGTACAGGGTGTGGCTCAGAAAACCACTTGGAGAGAAAAATGAATGAATGAACACACATGGATTTCTATACTGGAAAGACCTGTAAAGAAAATCTATTTCAACTACCTCATTTTATAGAATTCTTTTCTTGAATTCATAAAAATGTTAAGAGAAGCACTTTCTAGATAGGTATATAAAACACACACACACACACACACAATATCAGCCTTGAAATAAAGAATATACAAAATGTGTGCTTCTCTTGGAAGCAAGCTTCATGCAGTTTTATAATTTCTTACACGTTTTTTAGTTACATAGGCCACAGATTGAGATGAGAAAACACCCTAATTTGGCAAGTGCTTTGTATCCATAACGAAATTTCTAAATGTTATCTGTTTAAAAACTAAAGCATATAAAGATACCCTAAGGAAAATATTTAACATAATTGTGCCACTTATCATATAGTCTTTTCTTTCTATACCCCAAATGGATTATATAACTTGAGTGTTAGCTAAGAATGAAGTGGTTCTATAGCACAGCTGTGCAATTTTTAAGCAATGGATTTTGTTTTTGTTTTTGTTTGTTTTTGTTTTTTTAACATGTAAGTTATACCTGAGTAGTGTGGGATCCTGGAATCATGGAAAGAGCTGAAGTTGACACAATAAATCTGAATAGTAACCTTATAACTTAACATCCAAACCAGAAGTTGACATATTTGGGAGTTAACGGGAAGCTGTTAATAATTAAAGTCCGATATGTCTCAGCATGTTGGGACAGACAGTTACCATGTTTATCTGGAAGCACTCACAGAGCAAAGGTAAATGAAGCTCTCAATGAAGATGAGTGTCATGGTTGGGGAAAAAAGCAGTATGGGAAATGACAAGGACAGAAGTTTTATGATTCACAACCTTTAAGGGATTTGAGAATCTGATGGAAGTCATATCTTCTCCATCAGAACAATGCACACAACATTTTGCACAAGTTTTCAGGGGTCCATAAATTCCTTGAAGTCCATTTTCAGACTTCCAGGCAAGAGAATAAGATCCCCAGATAAAGAATGGTGTCTGCCAAGTAAATTTTCTGAACCTCAGCATTAGTGAAAATGTCTTTTGACATTACCAAATGTCTCCTGGGGGCAATATTTTCCCCACTTGAGATAACTTCCAGAGGATGGAGCATGAAAATCTCACATAAGGGATAAAAAATGGACATAACTGGAATACAATGCACACACAAGTTTAACAAAAAATAAGTCAATGCAGCATAAACATTACAAAAGTTCTCTTTCAATATGTCTCTGTTCTTAATTTATATCAATTCAATATAGATATGGTCATTCTGTTTACAGAAAGGGATTAGTGATTCCACTCAGCAGAACCTGACTCCATTGAAAAATCCCCATCCTCTATCACCTCATGCCACCGTCTGACAGGTGTTGAGTGGAAATGATTCTGCAGAAAACACTCTGAAGTGTTTATAATGAAGAAAACTTGTAAACTAAACTGTGAGAAACATTCTGGAAAGCTGCTCCATTTATAATCAGTTTTACAGAGACAGAGCATATTAAGCACCTGTAGAAGTGCAGTTCCCAGTTTAGTAAGTACACTGCATTCACAGAATGGTCTTCTCATTTAGTCAATGAGGTGATGGACACAGGACCTGAAAAATCCCTTTAGCCATGTACAATATAGAGAGATAGATGGTAGATAACTAGATAACAGCCATGCAAATCTATATCTAGACAGATATAGATTGATAGCTCTAACTTTCTAAATTTCTGAGCCTTGGTTTTCTCTATATAGTAAGGGTGGATAACAATACAGCAGGTCCCAAATACAGGAGTGCAGATTTACACTGAGGAATTTATATGATAGGACCCTGAAGGACCTGCTGTGTAATATGGTTAATAAGGGAGCAGTCCAGGGGGTTGAAGTGCCATTTGCTCCAGCATTCCACATTACAAAGGAACTCAGTAGTTGACAATGTTGCACTATTTCTAATTGAGATGATATATCAGTCCTTCTATTTAAAAGTATGTTAATTAATTTGCTAAATGTAAGCCTATTAAAAGTCAGAGATCTACTCCACTGTTGTGATTTCTTTAATTTCAATAAGCCAGGACCTTCAAAAAGTGGAAACTGCTTAAACCTCTCACCACCTGAGTCTCTGCTTATTATGAAAATAAGTGCCCATTTCCAGTTGTATTTCAGTAAATCTGAAGTGCAGCCCAAAGACTGTATTTTCATTTAATGTTCAACTGTGCAGATTTTCCTTAGAGAATCAGATTTTTTTTAATTGAAGTATGATTGTTTTACATCTGTGCTACTGTTTTGACAGTATAGTATTTCTTTCCTCGAGAGTAGGCAGGGCAGCACTCCCACCACCAAAGCACCCACAGTTCTCCATATAGCCCACTGTGAATTTTAACAACCAGCCTAGATGATTCTGAGCAGGTATCCTGAGAGCACACTCTAACAAACAGGCATTTGGCTAAAGGGAAGAGGAAGAAAACAGTATCTATCCCAGGACATGAAATAAAGGCAAATATAGAGACATGTGGAAGACTTGAAAAGTTAAAGCTAAAAATTTTTCTTTGCTGCCTTTTCACCTAGGAAACCCCTGTGCTCATACTTAAAGGTCTGGATCAGATATCATCTCCTCTGTGAAATTCTTCAGACACTGCCCTATTCCATGAGATACTGAAACATCCACTCAACTATGAGCTTTCCTAAAGACAGATTTTACCTTGGTTATATCTTATTTATACAGCAACTAGCACCAAATGTTTTCAGCAAATTTTGGTTATAGTGTTTTACTTTGTTCTTTAATTCTCTGTTACAATTTTCCCCAAAAGTCCCCAAATTTCAAGAAAAGTCCATCAATTCTAATGCGGCCTTGCCTAAGATCATAAGCTGGAGCAACATCCGAGAAGGGGAAATTGCTCTCAGGTGCTGGGAAGGAGGTATTTCCTACTCCCACCTTCTTGTAGCTATTGAACCTTCACCTTCTAGCACAGAGAAGCAAGGATTTCAGGTGGAACTTTGGGCTGCATTTTCTCTATTTTAATAGCTAAGTTGAATTTCTCTAAGCAGAGAGTATCCTGCACTGCCAGAAGTCACTGGTATCCTTGAGATACACTTTTTTCATTACACAGAGACATGGCTAAAGTTGACTTTTCCAACATGACAACAAAATTAGCTCAAAGGATGTAAATAGAATCAGTTAATCTATAAGGGGGGGGAAAAAACCCCATGATATTATTTCACAAAATCAGTTGTATTATACTTTTACTGACAAGGTTATTTTGCATAAGATACATCATTTTTTCTATTATCTCTAATGACAATAGCTAAAATTTATTGCATATTTAATATATGCTGCTAAAGATTGCATTTAGCAACTTGCAAGGCTTATTTCATTTAATTCTTTAAGTTACATTGTGGGTTAATGAGATTCTAATAATCTCTGTTGTTTTCTTATTTTATAAATGATAAAACCAAATATTAGTCTTTCATAGCCTGCCCAAAGTTAGAAATGGAAGAGCCAGAAACTGAGCTCAGTCCTCTTTAATCTTGGGTTCTTAAATCCCACACCACATGAAGCTTTCACTGTCTACCTTCAAATTAAATAACAGATATTGTAAGCCAGTAAAAATTTCAAAGATTGAGGTGGACATCCATTTAACAAAGAAAATTTTAAACATGAAGCCCTGGATAGTAGTCAGAGTTTGATAATGTCACCCACATGGTAGAAACCTGGATATCATATGATTATTTATGTCAAAGTTAAAAAATGCAATTTGACTTTCTCTATTCCTTTTCATTCCAATTAACCCAAACTTTTCCTAGACTTCATTCATAACCTTTTGAAGGTTCTGACTCTAGCCTCAAAACAAAACAAAGCAACTTCAATTCCAAAAAAAAAAGTAGGTTGAACAGTATTCCCATGAGAGCAGTCACCTTGTAATCCAGGTGTTTTTGTTTTTGTTTTTCCTACAGCTCAAATACACATGGGTTACTAAATGTGCAGCAAACTTCTAGCTACTATCACTCCCATGAAATAGAAAAGGACTGAAAACTTAAATGAAATGCCAATTGCCTGCCAATAACCTCTCTGTTCTAAATTTTTATGATGCAAGGAATTTGATTATGTGTGCCTTGGTAATGAGAGAAAGAGGAAGAGATACAAAGTAAGGAGAAAGGGGGTTGAGAAGTTTGATGCCTTCAGATTTGCTCTCTATACTATTAGACATAAAGTAAGTTCTCTTTTCCCAGGTTTCTCCTTACCAACAGACAGTAAAAGGAAGTAATTTGTATTTCAATTTGACAATGAATGACAAGGATTCCACTAAATAAATTAGATTAGATTAGATTATTTGCAGGAAAAGCAACCTAAATAAATAAAAACTCCAGGGATGCTGATAAATACATTAGAATCCTTCTTCTAATGGGGAGTAAGCCAAACACTGAAATTCAAAAGGAAAATAAGAAACTCACTTTACAGAATTGTTTTTGAATGGCTGCTGACAGGTGAATGGGTTCAGTAGAGCACCCACTTAAAATGGAGATGACTGTCAAGTTTGACCTCCAGTAGAGAGTCTTCCATTAGTATCAGTGAAGAGGCATACCCTTAACTAGCTAGCTATTCAACCACCTAGTCTGGCTGCATAATCTTCCCAAATAAAAGCCAGCAATCTGAATGCTGGCTCCTAGTAGTTCCTGTTTGATTTCACCTTATTTCTAAAGCTTCCTCTAGACCCAAGTCTCAGCTCCCGAGTAGCCCTTGTCAGTTACCACCCTTTTGTGGTCATTGTAGGCCTCTTCAGTGTCAATGATCATATAGCATGGAAATCACCAATTCAAAGCAGATATATGCTTTATCTCAAAATTTTAAATGCCTAGTAGGAAGCATTTCAAATAGCAGAGATTTAGTAGATATCTAAAATGAATGTTTGACTAGCAGGCTACTGATGTGAATGAATTTGTTGACTTGAAAAAAGATGAGTATATTAATATTAGAGGTTCTTTATTTTGTTTGTGCCACTTCAGGAGACACTCCTGAAGAGTAAACCCCTTGCCGAAGAATGTATGTGTGTTTTTAGAGACAATTTAGGGGAAAATAATGAAAGTCCATTCTAAAGAGTGAAATATTGCTTTGCATAAATGCTCCCTTTCACTCACAATGAAGCTTAAAGAAATCTTTTGAAAAAATGGAAATCATTTATTTCTATTCAAATACATAAAGGAATTTGGAGACTTATTTGCTTCAGCATTATTTCTATTTGTACACATACACACACACCCCTATATATATTTTTAAGAGTGATCTCATATATATATGATCATTCTTAAATGCACAATAGGATCTTCTTAGTTGCATGTTCAAAGATTTTTTTCAAACTTCTAAGATATAAAACTATAAAGACTTAAAATGTGGACAGTATAAACTAATCAAGCATGTTGTTTTAGTCTTTGGGTAGGCTCCTATAACAAAATAATATAAAGTAGGTGGTTTAAAATTATAGAAATGTGTAACATAATATTAGAGGCTGGAAGTCCAAAATCAAGGTGTCAGTAAGGTCATGTGAGAGCTTGCCTCTGACTAGTTGTAGACTACTGCTTGTGTACACACAAAGCTGGAAAAAACTAGGAATCTGTCTGGAGACTATTTTACAATAGGACTAATCCCATTCATGAAGGTTCTACGCTTTTAACATAATCACCTTCCAAGGGCCATACCTATTTATATCATCACTTTTGGGGTAAGAATTTCAACAGATGAATTTTCTAGAGAAGCAAATATTCAAACAGCACATGCATATGTGGTTTGACCTGAGCCAAAGATCATGACATGACTGACCCTGCCTTAATCATGAACCTACCATTTTAGTTTAATTTAGTTTAATTCCTCAGGGTTATAGTAATGATTTAATGTTTAAGAGATATTTTGTTTCTTCTGATGATGCTCATAAAACCAGTGCACAGCAGCTAGTAACTGTTACAAGAAAGTCATCAATAATCCTGTAACTAACTGCCACATGCCTTCTTGGACCAGAAAATGAAGAAACCTTTCCCAGGTCAATCACATCGGATTCTTTTCTTTTCAATATATAACTTGCCTTCACTTGATATTAAACTAGATGGGCTATTTCTGAAGTTCTGATTGTCACTCTCCCTACATGGTGCCACTCTCCCTGCAAGTTTTTCCCTTTTGAAAAGCTTCCTTTGTGGAAATAATCTCTGAATCTGGCTGTATGCGAGCAAGACACATGGCCCAGTGAGATCTGTAACACATTTCATTGAATGAGACTATGGTGATTTTAATCATGTTATGTGGGGATTACTGATGTATATACAACATGGTCTTGTCATAAAAGTTTTGCAGTCTTTACAGAGAAAGGGAAATCACACATGAAATGAAAGGATAATAAACAATGTTAAATGGAGAACTTAACTGTGTTCTATTCACTCCTGGCAGGGAGGTCCTGGCAAGGGCTAAAATTTCTCCTTCAATGTTTCAGCAGCTAGAGATATTTCTCCCAAATGGGCTAACTTTACCAAACTGAAGCTGATTCTGAAATATGGATAGGGTTTTCAATAGAAAGAACATAGCAGGGAAGATATTCTGGACAAGGAGAATAGCTAGAGAAAAAGAAAAAAGAGTTCTAGAAATTAGCTTGGTTCATTCCTAATACATATTTAAGACAGACTGATTTAAGTAACTCTTGGGGAAAAAAGAGCAGAAGAAACAGAATACGAAATGGTTAGAAATGACCAACTGTTAAAAACTAAAGATAAAAGGATAGGTAAAAATGAAAAAAAGTAGGTAGTTAGGTAGTTAATTTGAACAACTTTAAGTGTGTACTAGATTATATCACCACCTGGTATTTTGTAGAAGGAAACTACAGCCCAGCCTGGGTAAAAGACACCCTTTGTTATGTAGGTTTTCTGACTAGCTTACTGTGTTTACATTATCTGCCTCTGCCCAATGGGTGGACTCCTGTAGACAGCTCATATTTAGTAACATAAAAATTTAGTTTAGAGATTTGACATTCTTCAAATATAAATGTTCATCTTGATTCTCCCCTCTTCAAGCCTCTGAACTGAATAGCAAGACTATAATATGGGAATTTTTGTTTTGGGGTTGTTTATATTTTTATTTTGATCTGTAAGTTACAGCCATATGAACAGCAGTTAATATAATTAAATATGATCAATAGTGTTGTCATGTGAAAATACAGAATGGGTAAAAGACAAACCATAGGCGATGACAGGTTTGTTGACTCCAGAACATTCTATATGTGTGATACTGAGCAATTCACTTAATCTCTACTAGAGTCTATAAAATCTGATACCTCATCTATAAAATTGGGTTGATAGTCACCCAACTCCTGGGGATGTTTTGAAAACTAAATTGGATAAGGCAGGTAAAGACTGAATAAAAATTCAGTAATATGTTGAGTCTTCAGTAAATGTTAGCTGTAGTATCTTCAAATACATGATACTTTAAAGAAAATTTGGATGTTATACTCTAGAGTAGCAGGGTACTGATCTGTTAGTTTCATATGAAAATCACTTAGTGTCTCTCCTATCATTTTCTGAATAACAGAAGAAGCTTATTTCTATACTAGCCAATAAGTGGGCTAAGCACATGCTTCATACCCAGCAAAGGAGGAATCCCCATATAAATAACATCAATATATGAATAACATATAATGTGCAATAACAAGAATAATGTATTAGATTAATAACATTGATCTATTTTAATGTATGTATTCTGAATTTCAAATCTAATACCTAGAACTAAGATATTTTAATTTATACAAACAGCAAGCTCCTGAATAACATTATTTCATTCAACATCATTTTGTTATAAGATTAAAGATACAAATGAAAACTTGGCCATGTTACTTGAGAACTTGCTTTCTTTATACATTGTTTTGCTTAAGGTCAAATTTCCCAAGAATAAGTAACTGAGAAGTTATTACACACTATGGCTTTGTGTTTATAGCTTACTGGTTTTATATATGATTACATAAAGCAAGAGTTTTTTGCAAAGCTTAGGGATTCAAAATATCTTAGCCAGGTCATGGGTTGTGAGATAGAGAGTGAGAAGGGGTTTGTGAAAGTGCATATAAATTATGAGTGGCTGAAAGTGTCCATGTTTATAATAAAATTCTCAAGAGTCTATTTTAATAAAGTTTAAGATCTACTGAATATTATCAATAAATGTATGATAAAATCAGTTATGGCACACAACTATTACACACTAGTCATCAGCAGTTCTTATAGTTGGGTAGATTTATATGTTCTGACATTTTAAAAAAATTCTATGATATGCTGTGATAAAATCAAGTCATAGAATTATTTTTCAAAGTTGCAGAGTTATATTTATGGTATATACTTTATATGTATATATCAAATACATATAGTATTTATAATTAAACATCATGTACAGCATATGTAGTTCAAGTTGGTAAAATAAAAATCATGTGAATACATGTATGTGTGTATATAAGCAATGTATATTTTAAAGGTCTTAGAAAATATATTCCAATTGTTAATAATGGCTATGTTTAGGTAATAAAACTAATATGAGGAATTCAGTTTTAATGACCATATTTTCGTTGCTATTAAGTTGCCTTTCCCCAACATTTTTAGTATTTATGAATTAGAATCACGTTATATTTAACATATGCACCTCTTCCTAATTAAATATCTCTGCTTTCTTACCCTCAAAATATTATTTATAAGCGATAATAAGTCTTGCAGTTGGTGGTAAGTTCAAGTCAAGAAAATATAATACATGTATACGTATGTGTGAATTGCTAAAATTCTTATCAACAAGTAAATATGCTTCATATTCTTTTTCTAAAACAACTACCAGGCTAGGTAAATTTTAAGACTCTACTTATATTCCATACAAATATTTAAATATATTAGGTCACAGGGAAAAAATACCTAAACAAGTTCAGTATTTTGCATAGATTTGCATATCTTTTGGTATCCTCATATGCTGTTTCCTTAAATCTAGAAAATCTCTCCAGGGATAAGATGGCACTAGCAAAAAATATTGGAACTAGAGAACTCTAATACTTCTCTACTAATTTTACATGGATACAAATACATGATAATATTGCACACATTGTTATAGTGTCATTACAACATTGAAGCATTAGTCTGAACACTTTGCATGCATTTTTATTTAATTTTCATAATAATTACATAAAGTAAGTTCAGGATATTAAATTTGACTGAGAAGTGAAGAAGCTAGCTGATGCTTAGAGAATGAAAATTATGTTGTGTCCCTTAACAACTGTGAAGCAATGCAAGAATCTGGCCAATCTCTCTGTCTGCCCCTTAGAGCTTCATTTTTAACCATTGCACTGCTCCCTCTTCATCTTTTCCAGCTCTCCACTCTGCATTTTTCTAAAGAAACAGTATAAAGATATTTGCAAGTTGTTGTGTTCACCTGTGATAAGTTGTAGCATTCCCCAGGGTAGAGAAGTACAAGGAGTTTATTCAAAGAGATTGTACTATAGGCTCAAAGAGCACTCTATACCCCACAATGTACCAAGATCTGTACATGGATTTTAGGGGCAGATACTACTTCCATGAGTTCCTACAGGTTTTGGCAAACATTAGTGCTGGTCAACATCTAATTAAAATTTATCAGGCTTGTTTCTTATTTACATTATCAAATTTGTGCAGCTTAAAATACATGTTACCTTCTTAAAGGTTAAGTGAGATGAACAAACTCTAGTTTAATGTGAATTGCTGATTTAATATTTAAAAGGAGAAGAGTTCACTGGCTTCAGAAGTGAGTGTTGATGTCAGCAGAGAGGATATTCAGAGAGGTTAAAATTAAATGACTGGAAGATGAGACTTAAAAATCATTACTGACAAGACAGATGATTTATTTCCATAAATCATTCCAGTATTCAGATTTTGCATGCTAAAGTAATTAAAAATAATTTTGTACCTCCTTTTGATCTCAAATCACAGTAAACACTGCCATTGAAACAGATGAAAAATTAGGTTCTCCGTTTCTTCAGAAACAAGGCACAACAAAATCACTCTATCATAAAATTTAGCATCTACAATTATGTGTTCTGTAGGACAATGCTCAATATATTGGGTTTTGCTACCACAGAAACAAGATAATAATAACAATTAATCAACAATTAGCCAAATTACAATGAAACCAAACAATAACTAATAATTACAGGACAGAAAACCTGAAATGAAAGCCTTAGAGACAAAATGGACAATCAAAAGAATTTTACAAGTAATTCCAACTTTAGGTGAGAGAACAAGAGAGATTATATCACAAGACAGTATCACAGGAGTTTCTGTAGGAAGGGGTTATCAGTTGATACCACTGATTCCCATATACATGGATCAGCTACACATGGATCCTGTACACATTTGCTAAGCTATCATCCTCAATTATTTCTTCTCTTGGTACCTAGTATGAACTTTAAAATTTTCTATCATCTGCAGTTATTCCATAGTTTTATTTTTATTATTTTCCTCTCATCTTTCCCCAGTCCCCAGACTAGATAGAATCAACAGCCCAAACTTATTTGTCATTGATGGTATTATGCTTTTAAGAAGTAGGCATATCATGTTTCCATTTCCAAATGTTTGCTGGTTCCTTATTACTTGCTTATATATAAAGTTCAAATCTATTAACCTGGCAAAAGTAAGCCTTCATATTTAGTCTTATCCTCCCTTTCCAGAGTAATTCACTGTTCTCCATCCTACATCAGGATACCTTTGTTTATTAAAAACTTTTCAATTTCCAATCATGCTGCATGCTTTCAATGATTTTTAGATCATCAGTCATAGATTTTCTCTGTCTAGAATGCTCTTTAACCAATCCATCTTTCCTGATGTGGTGAAGGTTCAATGTCCAAGGCTCAAGTCCATTGTCAACTCCTTGAAAAAAAACCTCCTTAGAAAGAATTAAATGGTCCTTTTGTTATATAGCTGGCACATGGATAATATCACAGATATTGTATTTGTTACATCATTTTGTACTTTTAGTCAGTGTGTATAATGCTACTACTGTTCACCAGAGCAGATCCTCTCCAGGTTGGGGCCAATAACAGACCTATTTCTATATGGTAATAAGCCTTGTACAAAGTGATCAAACTATGCTCACAAGAATACAAAAGAGATGACAGAAAAGAAAATCAAGGATCAAAAATTTTCTCTAAAAAACATTTTGAATGGAAGTAATATAATTTCCTGTTCTTTAGCATTCTCTCTTACTATACATAAGACACACTTATTCTATTCTACCTTGCAACCTATTTTTAAAGCAAAATATACTTCAATGGTGTTCAGATCTTAATTTTGAGATACAATTGTCTTGTTTCCTACAAAATTAATTGTTCTTATCTACCCAAATTTAGCAGTTGTATTTCACCGAATTTTTATGAAGTTGTATACAATTCAATACCATTAATAGGGAGACAAGATAATTGAGAGTCTCAGCACAAAGTAGCCACATGTAAGAGAAGGAAGATATAATAACTCCTGTTTGTGAAGATATCAAGGGAATTAAAAAAAAAAAGAAGCTGGAACTATCTATGCAAATTTACCTTAGAAAAGAAAAACCATAAGCTCATTAAAGTATCAACTGCTTAGTGCTAAAAAGTGTTTTCTTCTCTGTATATGCACCTTCAATGTTCCAGTATTATAAGTCAATAGTCCCACATGAAGTGGCTATAATTACCAAATCCTTATTTGCTGGGGATTTGCTGTAACAAAGAACAAATGGGATTAAGACTATTTACCAAGTAAAATGGGCAAGTCACTAACTGTGTAACTCAGATTTCTCTTTTGTGAAAAATTACCATGTCTGTATAATTATAATTTAATTTTGAAATGATCTTATAAAATTTTAGCAAACAACTGTGTGAGGAGATCCATAAAATTGTCTTTTGGTAACATCTTGACAATCTTGGTGAATATTGTCTCAATTTGGATTGCACTGAATTCAGGAAAAAGAAATGGTTATGACATTTTTATACTGAATAGCAATCCATATTTTTTCAGAGATAATAGTAGCTTTACTCTGTCTGCTACTCATGTGCTTCATACTAAGCATATCATTTAATACCAAACAATCCTGCAACACCAGAACCATAATTATGTCTACTTTACAAATGAGCACAGGAGCACAGAGATTTGCCCAAGAACACACATAGAACAATATACTGCATCACCTGTCAGACTTAATGTCAATCCACCTTACTGTTTATGAAAGAATTAGGAAAGTTGCAAAAAAAAGTTCATTAGTTTTATTCTTTGGATATAAAAACGGAAATGCAATCTGAGTCCCATTAGTAAAGAGTGAAAGGTCTAGTCCAAAAACATTCTTCCTGTGAGCCAGAACTTCCTTTGGGTAGAAGGAAGAACAGACCAACTAAGAAAGTAAAAATCTTAGAAACTTTCATCTCTCCCAGAGCTCCCTGCATCTAGGCTCCATTCTGCCCATGCTCCCTTCTGACCATGAATCTGTATAGGCATCGTGGAGCTGGGAGGGAGTGAATTGATGGAATAGTCTAATTCTTGGACTGGGAAGATGGACCAAAATAAACAAACAAATTAATATTCCTCAAGCTCCAAGAACCTATATCCAAATGTGTGTGTGTGTGTGTGTGTGTGTGTACACTTTAATACACTTTCATGAAGGGAATATTTTTAGGTTAGCATTTTAATATCAGTTAATTTTTTTCAAATTATAAAGTGTTCCCTAAATGATTCTGAATACCACCTCTTTGTAACTACCAGGATCATGGGAGTAATCACAGGAAAAGCAGAAGCTAGAAGCTACAGAGCTCTTCAAATTGGGGAAGGGGATAATTGATTTGGCATGCGAGAATTCTACCACTGAAACTCCCATGCTCCGGATAACTGATTTGGGATTCCATAAGCTCACAAATTTGAAAAGAGGTTTGGACTATGGCACTGAAACTTCCTAAGCATCTTCTTTGTTCTTGTTTGTAAAAATGCGGATGGTGATTATGCCAATGGTTGATGATTATAATTAAAACTTTTAACACCAAATATACCTCAAATATCAAATATGCTCCTATATGTGCAAATGCTCTGAAATGCTATGACAAGACAATACTAGAACAGAAACACAGAAAAGGCTTAGGAGATGCTATAGGAACAATACACTGATTAGCATAAGTGGGATGGAAGGGGGACAAACAAGAGGACAGAATTTAGATGGAGGAGGTAGAAATAGAAAAGTTACAGTCAACGGAATGTGGACAAAGAAGTGAGTCAGAAAGGAAGTAAGTTCTTTTCCCCAGGAAGTCAGAAAAGGCTCAGGCACAGAAAGTAGGTCAGACAACAAGTATTATGCTTTCTGTGGATATCACATGTATGAGAAGCTACAAAAATATGATGAACCATCAAGACAAGGGGGCAGCTCTGACCAGATGCCGTGCAAAGTGGAGATGGTAGCTCAACTGGGGAAGAAATGACAGGAGCTTCCTGGTTACTCTGAAGCCTGGTGTATTCCCAAGGCAGAACCAGTCTCCCACAGAGGAGTTCTCATCCAAAGAGGACGTCTGCAGTCCAGGTGTGGGTCTGGGAAGGACTCCTCAGTGTCCCTTTAGGAATAAAACTTGCATTTTCACACCACTGTATATCTGCCCAACATCCTCTTCCTTCACAAGTCTGGTTTCTTCACATACATCCTTCAGGTCTTAAAAGTCACTTCATCAGAGGCTATCCTACCCCCACCCCCAAACCCCCACCCCCCACCAAATGAATTCAGCTTCCTCTACTAACCCTTATCACATCAGCTGTTCAGGTCCTTCCAAGCTTTTATCATAGTCTGATTATACATTAGCTTTGCATTTATCTGTTCCAAGTTAGTTTCTCCCTCTGGAACTATGACAGCTACTAGACTAGTGTGGTTATTGAAACTTAAATATATTAAAATCAAATAACTTGAAAGTTCAGCATCTCAGTTGCACTATACATATTTTAAGAGCTCAACAGCCAAACAGAGCTAGTGGTTACTACACTGGACAGCAAATTATTGCTTAATCAAATCTAATCATATATTAACATTTCTATTATCACAGAAACAGTTCATGGATGATAGTGTCGATCTAGAATTTAAGTCTCCTAAGAGCTGTGTTGTTCAAAATTGCACGTGGTATAACAGGTGTTCAGAGATATCTTTTGAACAAATTAAGGAATGAATGAGAGCAAAGCTAACCCCAAGGTCTTTTATTCCCTCCTGGGGAAGAGTAAAATGTAAGTTATGTGTTTGAGGAAAAGGACTTGCAGACTGAAATCACCCAGGAATTTCCAAAATCTAATCTGCATTCAGCACATAAAAATTAATGTGACATGTGTGTTATACTACATTTTCTGCTAATTAAACTTCTTAACATAATACAACTTTGTGGCCAGTCCCGTATTTCAGATATTCCCTGGAGCTCTCTGAAAGAAAGGTGAAGGCAATAATATGCTACTGAAAAATGTCCATGAAATTACTTACATAAGAAACTGCACAAAGCCAATTCATGAATCCCATTGTTACACAAATGTGCACTATTAATGGATGACAAAAAATGAGAAAATAGCACTTACATTTCCTATGGGCCTAACCATATTCATCCTGTACATTTAATAAATATATATGAGCATAAGCTACAGAGAATGGGAAAACTCTACTCCCTAAACCCCAAACTATGTCCTGCTGTGGCTGAGAAATATGAGCTCAGTATTGCAGATGTCCCCTCTCAAAATGCATGGACTCACCAGTTAGTAGTAGGTTCTTATACAAGCTGCTCTGCTTTTGGAAACTAAAGGTCAACAATGTGGAAACTCTTTTGAAAGTGTTTTTTTCTTTCTTTTTTTTTTATTATTATTATTTTAATGACACTAAAGCATTTTACCTAGGATAGAGGCCTGTTCAACAGTTGGTCTTTTGCTATGCCCTCCAATCACAATAGAGAAGTGTTCATGGGATGGGGTAAGGACACTCCATAAGAGGAATGTCTTTTTAGAGTCTCTGCCTAATTTCCATCAGAACTTACTCTGATGTGCAGGTCTGATTTGGAAATACTGTTTCTTCCCAAGTGAGCAAGGTGGGTGGCGTCCTGCTGTGGGTGGTGTCCTGCTGTTCTTCTAATTCCTCAGCCTGCTGCCACCCTCTCCCAGCGAGAAAAGAGGATACTGCATTTATCTGTCAGCCACTTGCATAAGCTATCTAGTCATGTTGCTAGAGAAACTTGGGCACATTCAAGTAGTGTGTTCCATGACCCCAAAACAGCCTGATATAGCTTCCAGGGTTCACAAAAAATTTCTCCTCTCTAATTCTGCCTGCTCTAAGATCTGATTTTATAAGCATGACTATAGAAGCCCACCTGCTCTGTGCTTCAAAATTCCTGATCACTGTTGGAAAGGAATTAATGGAAGTTACTCTAACCCTCTCCCTTTATTTAAGGTTGCTGTCCTTGTCCAGTTGTTGGGTTCTGCTTGGGGGCAGGTGGGAGGGTTATAAAGGTATCAATGACAAGCATTATCTTACTAACTACAGAAGAGATAAATACTGAGCAGTGGCATCTGGGACATTTGAATTGCAGCCTGACAGTGAATCAAACACATATTTTAATTATATTTGTCTCACTGTGCATTTTTTAAATTTTTTTAAAATTATACTTGTCTCACTGTGCATTTGTGCCCTAGTAAAAATATTTCATATAGAACATTCATATGACAAATATTTGTGATGGGACAATAGGAAAGAAGAGAGAAGCAGAAGAAGGAAACCAGTTGAGAGTGGTTCCTTTCTTTTTGATTGTCAGCTAAAAGAGCCTATTTTTATTCATTTTTTAGGGTCAATGGACCACACCTAATAACACCAAGTATTTATAGAGCATGTTTTGCTGGTTGTTATATCAGACATTATGGAAAAATAAAAACACAAAGAAATAGAATCACTCAGCAGAATGCTTGGCACACTGTGTTGTTCCACAAATGTTGACAGATTGAGTGCACAAACAAGAGTTTGAACAATGGCAAGAAGGAGGGAAGGTAAATAGGGTGGAAATGCAAAGTCCTTGGGAAAGTGGGGGAGAAGGAAGTGAAAGCAGCAATGAACCCAGTAACAATGCACAGAATGTAAAGCTAATGTTAGAGACTGCAAAGAGCAATGGTTGTGTACAGAGGCAGTCCGGAACTACAATCTTCCCTCATTGCATACAAACTGCTTACCCTCTCAAAGTCTCAGCTTCCTCATTTGTAAAATGAGAATGAAATGAGCATTTGCGTTTAGGGTATAGAGATGATTAAATGAATACACACAATGCATGAGGCAGCATATACATCAAAGTGCTCAATAAATGTATGATGACAATACTGATCAAACGTGTGACTCATCTAGGCAGCATACAGTCGTTCTGTTAACTAGTCCTCTGGAACAAATATTTGTTGAAACCCTGGAGAATGAATAATAGGAGACCACTTCTCATCAATGATTCACAAATAACAATGCTAGTATCTTTAAAAAAAAATTGCACTTCACTTTATTGCATATTGCATATATGCTTTTTAAAATTAAAGATAAAATTGGGGGGGTCACATATTTACTCCTCCTTATGTATACAATATGCATATCAGTCGAATCATTCTGTACATTTTAGGTGTCTCATTGTGCTGGTTCCAAAGGCACAAATTAAAGTTGAGCGAATCAATTTCACTTCAAGGCATTTCAGAGAGCCATGAGTTGGCCTTTCACCATTAGAACCCAGGCATACATCTTAAGTTCATTTTTCATCACTCCTTTGCCTCAGCCTCAAATTCAAGTAAATAATTTTCATCTAAGATTCCCTCTATGCCTGCATATTCTTATGAAAATGTTTTGGTTCATGAATATGGTTTTACTCATATGTGGAATACAAAGAAACAGAGCAAAGGAACTAAACCAAAACAAACCCTTGGAATCCAACAGCAGAACTGAGAATATTAGATAGATCAGAGTATGAGCAAATGGAGGTGAGTCCCATGGAGTGGCAGAGGATTACTGGAACTTTGATGGTAGGTGTGGTGTGGTAATGAACATTGAAGAGGTGTGAACCTATAAACCCAAAACATATACAGCATTACAAATGAATAATATCTCTATTAAAAAAAAATTTGGTATCACTTTACCTCAATATGTGGTTTACTTCTAGTCCTTAAGTCTGTCATTTAAAGGTCAGTTCAAATTCATTTGTTTCTGAAAATCAGGGGATATTTTTCTTTCTTTGGGTAGTAACAGAAACCCTAATAAAAGTAAAAACCACTCTTTCCCACCTTTCAGACAGTAAGTCCTCACTTAACATCTTCAATAGATTCTTGGACTTGAACTTTAAGTGAAATGATGTATAACAAAACCAGATCCTTGACCAGCATCACTTCATTCAATGTTAGTGGGAATCTTTTCATTTCACCAACTTTAAAATGAGCTGATATTGAAAAAAGTGACACTATTCAAGAACTTGCTGTACTAATAATAGTAACTTATTGAAAGTCTGTGTGCCAAGTACATTATATAAATTAAATATGTTTAATTCTCCTAACAACTATAAAGGACCTGGATGAGACTCAGAAAGATTAAGCAACTTCGCTCAAGGCTACTCAGATAGTCTCAGGTCAAACAGTCTTCAAATTCTATGCACTTCCCACTTTGCTAGGCTATTATTTAGCATACATGTTTCTACTGCTTGACTTAAATTACCCGGAGAACTGATTTTTTTCATGTTTTTTCTTAGACAAAGTAATTTATCAGTGTGATGTGATGTAGAAAATTGATTAATGTTCATTAAAGGATGTAATAGGCCCATAACCAATAGGAATAGGACTGGGAAAATTTTAGATCAAAGCATCTACTCTCCATGCATTAAAAACTCAGGTCTTATTTCCCTATGATACTTATGCCTCTAAAATAACAATAATAATCATATACTCATATAGTTTTTGCTTTGAGCCAAGCATAATTATAAGTACTTTACTTACATATATCATTTTAACCATCATAACAGTTCTATAGAATTTATTTATTATTATTACCCCCATTTCACATTTCATGTAGTCAGAGTAAGCAGAAGACATAAGATCTGAGGAAGCCAAATAGTCTGACTCTAGAGCTCTTATCCCTACCCACTCTTCTGCATTATCTTCATATAGCATGGTCAGGACTGCTCTCTTTCTTTCTTTTTCTCTTTCTCTCTAGGTCTCTATCGTCTCTCCCCCCACCAAGGTAAAATGGCTTTTGAACAGAGAGCTGAATGATGATTAGAAGGGGCAAGTCATGCCAAGATATGGAGGGAGAACATTTCAATAAAACAAGCTCTAATGTCCACAAATGTCTAATATGGCATACAAGTAGTCAATATTCATACCACACATAAGATTCTTTATACTTTATGAGAAAAACCCACAGATACCAAATATATAGAAGATGTAAATAGTAGATCTAAGAGAAAAAAGTAAGAGTAAGTTAGAAAACGTTCATGTTTTCTACTTATCATGGAATTTAAAATTAAGGCAATTATGCTATACTATTTATACCCCATAGATTAATAAAATGAAAATAACTCTTAAAACCACAGGATAGTCCTAGGGAAATTCTAGTAAAATTGGTATATTCACATTTCTAGCAGCCTAAAAAGTTTACACTATTTTAGAAAGCTGCATGAAAATAATTATTAGGACCTATAATGTTTTTCATAGTTTTTGCCATTAATGACATTCTGGAATATGTATGCTGGAGAATTCATTCTGCAAGGAACAATGCAAAGATGTCCACTACTTGTTGGTCATTGATTATGAATTCTCATTTACAATCACAAGTATTTGAAATTGAAATGTCAAAAAGTAGACTATAAAGAAAGTGAATTATTATACATCAATCAAGGGAAAATCATGTCTTAGTCACTCAGGAACTATAAAGACAATAAAGAAGCTTGGGAAAATGTTTACAAATACAATCTGAATAAAGCAAAATATAAATTTATAGGTATAATAAAGATTACCATCATTTATTAGTAGGAATACTGACACCCACCCAAAGAGCCTTCTCTCCTTTTGTGAATTTAATACAACTTTGATTCTCAGGTTTAATATCTTTCCATGTAGTTTAGCAAATGTGAAGAACATGAATGTCTGTAGATTTGGGTATGGATATAAGGTGTCTATCATGGTAAATGGGGCACATATCAGGGAGGAAGGAAGCGCTCTTTCTTTCTTAGGACTCTCATGTAACAATTTGTCTTTTTCTAGAAGAACCAGAAACAGGCTTACTGACCACCACTATTGAAACCTGGCTACTTCTTTTGAAATTACTAGAGCTTTAAAATAATGCCCTGAACATAACCAGAGAACAGCAGCAATGACTTAAAGGTGATCATTCAGACATGGGACCAGAGGTAAAGAGGTTTCTCATGTTTCCAGTCAGATAGAAGCAAGAGATGACAGAGGGAATCCACAGTGGCAGCTTGCTTATAAACACACAGCAAGAAAATGCAGATGCTTTTCTTGGCTTCCAAGTTGCCTCACTCATTCACAACCTGTTCCAGTCTTGCTGTAGCAGACTTTGTGCACAATTGTGTGCTGGGGTTGAGGCCTGCATACATCTTCATGCTTTGCTCATTGCTCTTTACTGCTGTTACAGAAGCTAAAGAATGAGGTCAGCAGCTGTGCTAGAAGCTGCTTTGTCAGCATCTCATCTCCTTCAGCACTGGCAAGGGGAAGAATTACAAGTTCTCAGAAACGGATTTTGTAACAGTTCTGCTTTCACAAGAGCCAGTGCACAAATAACTGATCTATCAGTAGTACTCTGTAGGAATGCCATATGGTCTCATAGGAAGGTCCTTTTAGTTGGATGAATGGTATTGGACAATGGTGTCCCCACTCTGTGCTTCTACTAGTTTTAATGGAAAAGAGGGTTAACCTTACTTAAGTATACTGAAGTATTTTGACATTTTACCTTTTTCACTTAAGAATAAACAAAACAGATTCTTAAAATGGCTCCCATTTTCTAAGCAACACCTCCATTTTCTCAGCAGGACCTCACAATCTGGATCTTGCTTGCGTCTTTAGAACCTCGTCTCATGTATTCACCCTCTAAGTCTCTCATGAACTCGCTATTCCTCTTCATGTCTCAGCACTTAGACCACAAGAGAACAGCCTTTCTTACTCTTCTGTTTATTTCTAATTAGCCTCTTCATTTTTCATGACTTAGCTCACTTGTCATCTCTTCCACGGAGGCTTGCCTGGACTCAGTCAATGTCTCCTCCCCCAAAGCAAACCAAAGTTAGCCACAGCATGAAATCCTCTAGTAAAGCAATCTGTCTGCCATGCCGCAATGCTATCATATGTATGTGTGTGTCCTTCATTAGAACCTGCCTTTTAGGACAAGAACTGCCTCATTCATTGCTCTCTTGCCTTTCCTTTCCTTACAGTAGACTTTCAAGAAATGATTGTTAATAAATAAATAAAATATTATATTAACAATAGCTTTCCAGTCTCCTTTCAATAGCATCAGTCTCTGCCCTCTACATTTTCAGACTACAGGTTATTCTTTTCTTTGGACATGGATTACTACTTTTTTTTTTTTTTTTGACTTTATCTTATTTTGGCCCTTGACTTTTTGCAGTCTGTTATATGTAGTAAATGTTTACTAAAGATAACAATGTAACTTTCTACATCATGGAATTAGTTCCAGGATGAATGCCTTGGAGAATGTAGAATATGCACAGCTGCAGATTGCCATACTGCAGCGCATATGAAGAGTAATTTAAGAAGACAAGCTCCGAAATGTGACAACTTCCTCTCATTACACTCCTTTCAGTATGATTTGCACTTGGTAAGACCTTTCTAAAACTCAGTTGTCTGTAAAACAGGGATAATAATATTAACTTCCACTCAATTCCTATAAAGATGAAATGAAATTATGGAAATAAATAGGTTATCATAATGCTTGGCACATATCACATACTCAGCAAATGAAAGCTGTGATTACTGTTGTTAGTGCTGTCACAGAGTACGTTAAAATTATTGAGATGATGACATGAATATTTTTAATTGGTCTAGGATTTTATAAATTTGGCTAAACATCATGAGCCATTTATGCCATTTAATCATTAAGTCTATGAAACAGGTATTTTAAAAAGTCATCACACTTTCTCAGAAAAGTAAACAGAGTCAAATGATTTTTCAAGGTTACCCATCTTGAACCTTGAAAGCTATAAACTCCACCAGGACACCCATCCTGTCTGCAGTTCAAGAATTTGAATTTTGAAGATGGATCAGAGGAAACTCCAAAATGATCTATCACTTCTATTCAAAATAGAGATTTGCAATTCAGTCCCATGTTGATTAAATCCTTCATAATCGCACTTCAAAGACCAGGAAGTCTGTTGCATAAGCTTGTTCCCTTCAACCTCTAAGGGATTCCTTTTTATGTCAGTAACTTTCTAAGGCAAATATATTACTTTCATGCTGAATTCAGTATTAAGTAAACTGATAAAAAGTACATTGGTTGGGGTCCTTTGAGTCAAGAGTAAATTACTGGATAATGACAACCCAAAACATCTACACTACCTAATTTGTAGAGTAAGATCCAAGTGCCAAAAGAGAGGCGGGAATAGGTTAGCCAGATGGGGCAAACTGACAGCATAACTGGACTCAATTCTTCACTTAACCTTGACTCCGGACTCAGTCATGTGACACACTTCAGTCATTGGAATATTAAACATGCTGTGAGCAAAGTATCAAAATTACTTATACATTGAGCTTGTTTTCACCCTTGCTTCTCTGTCTTTGTCAAAAATATGACCAAACTAAATTAATTGCAGGAGTATAAAACATAAAAAATAGAATTCAAGTACCCCAAATCATCCTAACCTAGTCAATCTTAAATCAATCCAAATCCAGCTGATGCCCAGACATTAGAGATTCACAGAGAGAGAGAACAGGCAAGAGATGTGGAATCAACAGGTTTGCTAGCAGCTGACCACAGACAAATCCCAGATAATGCCAGAATAACCACCAAGTCTATCTCCACACTCTCAAGCTAAATTAAGGCTTACTGTTTTAAGCCATTGAGCTATAAGGTAATTTCCTATAGGGCTTTATTGTGGCAATCCATAACTGATAAAACAAGGGACCAGGTGGGAAGAGTAGAAGAAAAGTCACATAAGAAGGCAAATGCATGTTTTTTTTCAAGCTTGAAGAGCTTGATTGAGGAACTCACAAGCAGAAGTTTCGTCTGTACAACTCCTCAATGACTCCAATTTCTATGAAATAAATTATTGCAATGCTCTAATATTGTTGATTACATCCTAGAAAACTTAACGTACAGTTACTCCTAAAAACTTTGTCATTTAGGAAAAAGGCACAAAGAGCATTATAATATATTCACTGAAAATTTTCACAGCATCATGTTCATTGGAGCTCTGATTGTTTCATAGAGAAATATCAAATGTTAATATTTTTAGTGCCCCCCCCCAATCTTGCCAGGCACACTAGTTTCATATAAAAGAATACTTCAAAGTCTTGCTTGCTGAGATATCTGGGAGACATGCAGAGGACAGAGGCTGTGTAGATCTTGTGAACCAAGGCATAGATTTTAATGTAATTTCATATTTTCAGTATTTCAGCCTCCATTCAGTCCATTACTCTGAATCCCTGGTTCAGCTACCTGAAGAAAACCCTTGCTGATTTGGCAAAGTCAAGGGAAGCTTATTTGGCTACACAAGATGGATAACTTACTGGGTAGCCTAGGTCTTCTATTTTCAGCTATTTTCCTGTCTAATGTACTCAGGAATCTGGAAACTCCAGCAGCCTTGGTAAGAATTAGCAGGGTCACAACTCAGCCTCTTTTTTTTTTTTTTTTTTTGGTCTTTCCAGTCTTTCTGCTCCATGGGAGTGAGCTTTCTTCTCCCTCATAAGTCAGTTATCACTTGTTCATTCACTTTATAACATTTTTTTCCTCTGTCCCTTACTTTATAACTTCTAAAATATTTTTGACATTTGTCATCTGGGACCATATTTATGACCACTCTTTTTCTGTGTAGTTTTATTTATTTTATTCCTCTTTTGTTATTTGAAGAGTGTTTACTTAGGGCTAAAGGGGGGTGGGGGGCAACTATGAATTCAATCTAATGTGTCTTACCAAAAGACACTTCTTTTTTTAAGTATATATGAACTTCTTATGTAAATTCCTGGCATCTTCCCAAATAGTCTTGGTGGTAAGAGGGTCACAATTACATATGCTCTGGGCATAAAAATCATTCTTTAACTTTAAATGACATAGAGAAGTTTTTCACTTGCTTCCTAAAAAGAACTTAAGAATTAGGAAAATTTCAGCCTGAAAATAAGAATTCAACTCAACTATACCTGGTGTTTTTACAGATAATCATACTCATTGCATTCATCTTTTTTCCCAGCAAGTTCTGAGACTTTCCTACTGCTCCTTCAGAAGAAAGAATACTCCTAGGGTATTGTTAGGATTTTCTGAGATGCTTAATGACATGATACCATTATTGGTGAGTGACAGTACCATTGTACCTTCAATTAAGAGACCTCAAAGTCTTCAAGTCTGTAGAAAAATGAACAGACCCTACACATACACACACGTACCACCTTTAAAGATGATTCACCTCTAGAATAACATACTGTTTGACAACTGACAACTCTCATTCATCTCATTCATTCTGCTCCTTGGTAATTATATACTCCCTGCCTTTCAACCTATGCAACTGTCTCCTCTGTGAGTTACAGGATGACTTGAAGTCTTTTTGCATATCTAAGTAGCCATCATCAAATTGTGGAGGGCTGATAAAGACTAACAATGAAATTCATTAACTCAGGATACTGTTCTGTCATTGAAACAACTAGCCCAGTGGTTGGTGCTGGTCTCGGTGGTGGTCTGCTAGTCATGAAGTTTGAAAATTTCTTCCCAGGTAAAAGCATGCCTATTGACAATACCATCATCTTCAATACCTCAGCAAATGAAACAGTGCTGTAAATGCTATAACTATTCAATAACCTTTCGGTAGAGTGAATACTCTGAGTAACCTGAAGTAGAAAGTCTAAGATGTAACACCATGCCCTTAACCAAGTTTTTATTTTTTCCTAGAAAGCATTTTCTCCTTATTTTCCTAGAAAACATCTATGACTATTTTAAATTGAAATTAAGTTCCACCTACTATGTCATGTCCTCTTTAAGTTTCCTCACTACTTAACTCATTCATTATTGAACTCTCTCAAGTATGTCGCCTAAGTCATCTGCTCCTGTGTGTGTCTACAATGAGACCATGAGTAAGAGAGCATAACACAGGAAGAAATTGTTAAAGAGAGGTAAAATACAGAATTCTGAATCACACCAGTTTTTTTACCAGAATTTAGGCCTGTCCCTTACCAGAGTTCAGGTCTGTCCCTTACCTATTTACCTTAAAAGTGAATAGCAATGACTTTATCAGGAAAAAGAAAAAGGGATAACATAAGAATCTATATCATGAAGAGCAGTCAGACTTAGTATTATAATGCATATTAAATACATTAAATGATTAGCACTTTGCCTTACATATCCTAAGCTACAATCAGTAAAAATTGCCTAACATTATTAGTATATCCTTGATGACAGTGACTTAAATATGCAAAAATATGTACTAATTATTTACATCCTTATTAGTATAGAGATTATATATTTGTGTATCTGTTTGGAACACAAAGTACACTAAGTAAAGTTTTATTAATAAATAAGGGTGGTACATTAGTATTCCTTTAAAAGTAAGGGTTATTTTTGTAACCCAGATAAATATATGCCTATTAAACTATCCACGAGTTAGTTTATAATATGGGTTCCCATATTATTGCAATAAACTAAGTATCCTGCTCAGATTGCTTCTGTGGACACAGCAGATTTAGAGCAGATGCTTCATTGGTAGTTTCTGAAGTCATGCAGTGTGACACATATGAGAGGCACCAAAACCACTAGTGAAAATTTCAGTTTCCCATCACTCAAATTCTCTTAATTTCAAATACCTTCACCTCTAAAAGAGAATGACTCTAAATTGCATTTGCCTCTTTTTAGAGTTTGTGTAATGAACATAAAATATATATGAAAGTACTTTGCAAACTTGTGAGACCTATTACATCTGCTTGTTTATTTGATTGTTTATTTGTAGAAGCTTTTTTCTTGGCACCACCTGAAAAATCCTATCCAACTTCACTACTATCCACATTCCTTCAAATACATCTAACAGATTGATTCAAGGCCACCAACAAAATCTGTTGCTGTTTTGGTGTATAATAGAGCTTTGCGATTTTCTGTAATAAAACCCAAGAGGACCAATAAAATGCTTTCATTGATTGCAGTGTCGGTTTTAGATTTAGCAATGGCTTTGAACAAGAGTCATATTTTAGCACTCTGCTGTGGGTTGATTTTTTTTATGGTCCTGGGATCTAGTGGGTAAACATGACTTCTGCATTAACACTAACCTGAAGAGACAAACCTCTCAGGAGGACCATCTCATCTTTATGCTTTCCCAACCTGGGGCCCATAAATCATATCAGCTTGCAGAAAGGAGACATCCTAAAGATTACTGTCACACAGAGGTGCTCTTTGGATGGACCAAACTAATAAAAATTAAAGCTCAAAGTCACTAGGTAATCTAAGACATTCATTACATCTGCACTGAGCCAGTCAGAACTGATCATTCAATTAGGCATCAGCCCAGTGAACACTTAAGAAAAAGAAAGTATGTCTAAGATTAATTTTTTTTCCTCCCCACCCCCTGCAAGGGTTTCAGCATTGTAGGATGTAAGCTATATTTCAAACACATGTGCTTTGGGAAGTATAGGCTGTCTTAAGAAATACCTGAGTCTCCAGCTGAACTATAGGCGGGCAGCATATTTATATAGTTCATTCATTAAAAATTCAGTAATGATTAAAAATCATTATGATAGCCAATTTGAACAGAGAACTACTGACATCAATGAATCAGGGAAAATAAATCAGATGTTGGGGAGAGAGAGAGAGAAGAGAGAGGATAGTAAAGAGCTTCCCAACTAAAAGACTCAAGAAGATAAATACTCTCCCATGATTAAATAGGATAAAATGATGCTGAAAAATAGTCTGGCACAGCTTACAATGGATCACCAGTTGTCAGGAATAGATGAGGATAGCAGGATACATGGTGGAAGACAGATAGATGATGGAGGACCTTGATAGTCAAGCTGGAGACTTTTGAATCTGCCTGTGCATAGGAAAATGGATGACTGAATGGAAAAAATGTGGTATATATACACAATGGAATATTACTCATCAATTAAAAATGACAAATTCAACGATTTCATAACAACATGGATGCATTTAGAAGAAATCATATTAGCAGGAACAAGCCATAAAGAAAAAAGCAAAAAACAAATTGTTTCACTAATATATGGGATATAGTGAAAAAAATAAACAAAAGCCTTGAGGAAAGTCAAAACAAGCTAAGCACCAAACTGAAGCACACAACTTTGAGCAGGAGGGAAAGGGGGAGAAGGGAGGGGCGGGGGGGGCAAATCCTTGAGATTACAATGTTGTGAAATTTATATATAAATAAATAAAAGAAAATGATAAAAGAAAGTGGATGTTCTATAGCTTAGTCTGGCAGGAGTGCATACTACCTGCTTAAGACAAAAGAAAAAGTATTCACTCCTCCCTTCCTGTTCCCATGCACACACATGTCACCAAGCAGTAAGTCTGCTGGCCCCAGGGCACAATCCACTCTGAAACAGAGGAGACAGAGATTGATTCTGGTACTATCCCTTCTTCCTATTCCTGGGTCTCTAAATAAGATGAATGAGGAGATTGTGTGTAATTGCCTGGTGAATTCACAACCACATACACACCTCTCACAAATTATCAACTTGTCTGAGTGTCACATTAATGTGTGACTTTAATATTACCTCTGACAAAACACTCTAGCAGTGTTAACACAAGTTAAAATATGAGCAGAGTTTTTCATTCTTCATTTCTTCCTTCTGCAAATATTTATTGGGTACTGTGCATGAGGGATCAAGAGATAAAAAAAAATCCTGTCGTAGGTTCAATTTTCTCACTAGGGAGGGAGAGAAGTCAGCTAATCTATATATATATATACAATAGTCTGATGCTGTTGTTGAAGGTTAATTGATATAAAACTGCATTCATTTTTTTTAAAGTCAATCTACCAATATTAAATAGACACAAGCTCTTTCACCTTGGAACTTCACTGTTTGATATGTATCAAACTTACAAAAGTGCTTTAGGGATTTGTCTTCTGATGTTTATTAAAACAGAAAGCTACAAAGTACTCATAATTGGAAGCCAGAGTAACTACAGGTTATAAAACGTTCATAAATTGGAATTATATGGAAGCATTTAAACAAAGAAAATGTAGGAGACACACCCACAATGTGGCAGAAGACTGAAAACAATTCCTCTCCTGAAAAAATATAGCTTAAATAAAAAGAAAAGGGACTGATATAATATCCCAGAAAATCTCACACTCTTGCAGCAGGTCAGCAGATCACATCTGGTTCAAAAACCAGAGAACTAAGGCCCAAGGGCATTGGGTGGCTTGGAGAGTAGCAGCTCTTCTGGAGCCAGCAGCTGCATTGGCCATTAGCACACCTAGGAAGAGGAACCCACAGCCTGCTGAAGCCATAGCTGTCATTATCATCAGCAGTACCATTGCCTCCAACCCCATCACCAGCTGACTCCAACTAGAGACACCTTAACTTCTGGGGAGACTTGGGAGATTGTGACAGTGCAGCAGCTCTGCTTAAAGCTCCTCTAGAGCCAGTTGCCATATTGGCTCTAGTACTCTGCAGAGGAGGCACCCACAGCCAGCTGGAAACACTGCCATCAGCAGCAGCAGCAGCAGTAGCAGTATTGCCTCTGACCCCAATACCATCTAATCCCAACTGGGAACACCTTGGTTGCTGGGAGGACTCAGGAGATTGAAACTGTGCAGCACCACTGCAGCTACTTGCAGCTCCTCTGGAGGGAAACGCCACATTAGCCATCAGATCACCATCAAAGAGGGCATTCACAGCCATTTGAGACCACACTGACTACAACTGAGGACACTTTGGTAGCTGGGGAGACTGAGGGGATTGAGACTGTATGCCACCACTGCTGCAGCTCACAGGTGAGAAGTCCTTTTCTGTGCTTACACAGGGCACAGGAGTGAAAATTCTCTCCCCACATACCCACTTTTTGAAGGTGCCTGGAAAACTCATCTAGGAAGGGTAAAAGCTGACCTGCAAAGGACAACACAACCAGCTGGGGAGAGGCCTCTCTCCCTAAGGGACACTCTCAGGTAAGCTCAGTCGCTCTACCCAACTTAAAAAAAAAAATAAATAAATAAATAAATAAATAAAACCACCCATTTCTCTACTTTTTTTTTTTTTGGACTGTTTTGTTCATTTGTTTTTGTCCATTGTTTTTGGTTTAGAGTCCTTTTCTAAATTTTTCTTTTTTTTCTTATCTTTTTTCATTATTTTTTCCTTTCTCTCCTTCCTATGTATTCCTTCTCTTTTGAAAACTGTCCATTATTGCATGGCTTCTCTCTCTTCTCCACCCTTACTTTTTTCTTTCTTTTTCTTTCTTCTCTTTCTTCTTTCCTTACTTCTTTCTTGCTTTCTTTCTCCTTTTATCCATTTCTCATCTTTCTCAGAAACACAACTTCAAAAGAGAAAGACCTGGGAAAAGCAGCCCATTTAGCCCAATAGGTCCACCGTGAGGACCACAACCTAAAGGGACTTAACAATTGAAGACAGATGTTCACTCGATGCAGCCAGCCGGCACCTCACAGCATACTGATCCCTACCTTGTGCTTATCACACAGGACCCCAGACTACCCCAGACCAAGGTCTGGGACCCCTCTCCACAAAGTGGAGGTTAGACAGGAGGTCCTGGGGCAAATCATAGCTCATATCATAACTTGCCACAGCAGAAGACTGCCCAGGGAAGAGTCTCAGGAAAGGGATGCAGCACAAACCGAGAGCTCAGCTTGGCCCGTGCCCCCCGTGACCCTGCCATGACGGCGGGGCTGCCACCTTCGTGTGCACTAACTTTGTCTGCCTCTGCAGGGTGGGTAAGGCGAGTTGCTTGCATGCGAGGGCTGCGTGCCACGCCGGTGGCAGCTCGGACATTGGCTGCCACCGCGCCCACAGTGCAACCAGTCCTCGTCCCCCCCACGTGGTAGGGAAGGGGCGTGGCCGGGGGCTGTTTCTGGGAAACACCGGGGCAGCCAGCACGTGGGCACCGTACACCTGAGGCCCGCTGAGAAGCAGAGTGCGGGGCGGGGGGGG
>PVHY01017361.1:0-31574 GCA_004024945.1 Uropsilus gracilis
AAAAAAATATTAATTTGTTCATCTGGAATACTATTAGTAACCCATTACATGTTAAAAGAAATAGCATACTTTATGAAAATAATTATTTTCCAAAATAAAATGTAATAGTGAGAAAAAAAAATAAAGATGAAGCCATGAACAAAAAAAGAAAAAAAAAAAAAGATTACAGCAATGTGACATTTTAATTAGGCAGAAATATGATTGTCAGTACCTTTATGGTTTCAGTGGGCACTCCAGGCTCTGGAACTTTATCCAAGTAAGTTGTCAAGTCTTGATCAACATGTTCGAACACTAATGTTAGTTTGGTCTCTCTGTCTGTTCGAGACACTGTGCACACATCAAACAACCTAGAAGAAAAAGAGATAGTAAGGAGGCGTCAATAAACAAAAAAATAATGTGTCTCACACATATACCTCAACTACATATCATCATCATCATCATGTTGGTCATTTGTGTAATATGTAAGATACCTAGGTGGATTTGACACTTTATTATCATTTAAAGCACTTGTTTTAAACACTGATAAAATGCAGCCTAAGGGCAGGAGGCTGAGAATGGGAATAGCTTGAGTCTGTGGATTTGAGACGTGCCCAGGGCAACATTGTGAGACCTAGTATCAAAAAGTAGCTGGGCATGGTGGTGCACACCTGTAATCCCACTACCTGGGAGGCGGAGGCCAGGGATTGCTTCAGTCTGGGTACCTCAGGCAATGAGAGTCTGCGGTTCCCTGGACAATATAGTGAGACCTAGTCTCAAAAAAAAGCAAGTTGATAAAATGCAACAATAGCATAAGAAATGCTTGGGAGTTTGGAGTTAATTCCTTATGTAGATCTTGAGGATGCAGGCAGTTTTAAAAATTATAGCTGAGCAGTCTGAAGTGGCTGGGGCTAGGGATCACGGTTCGAGTCCTGCTAGAGATAACATAGCGAGACCTAGTCCCCCAAAAAATAGCTGGGCGTGATGGTGCACGCCTGTAATCCCAGCTACCTGGGAAACTGAGGCTGGGGATTGCTTGAGTTTATGGTATCATGGGCAACAGGAGCCTGCCGTTCCACAGGCAAAAATTGTCTCCAAAAAAAAAAAAATCATAGCTGAGGAAAAATATGGTTCTTCTTAGCCATTTAAGAATTACTAAAGGACAGATTAAGCATTTTGGAGATGAAGATTTTCTCTGCCATTGAAGATTTTCCAGAAATTTAAGGTGTTGCCTGTGAAAATAAGTATGATGGAATATGGAGAAATTTAGTTCATCGCTGAGTGTGTTTTTTTATCCTGGCAAATCAAATCATTCCTTGGAAAGACCATAAGCTCTTAAGTTTTAAAATTCCAAATTCCAATAAATGAAAACTGAAATTTTAACTGTGTATGTGGTGGGAATAAACTATATTGATAAACTACATCACTTGCAGATGATACAAATGAACAGACTTTATCATTAAATTTAAACGGGCAAATCAGTTTCTTCCATAAAATCCTACAGCTAATTCAAAATATATGTTTTGAAAATTAAGCCTTTAGTAGTCAAAAGAATTTCTGAGCAAAAGACACATGGAACAAGAGATGATCACAAACATTTAAAGAATAAAGAAACCACTTGTAAATAAGCTGCAAGTAAATGTCTGAACAGGATTGTATATAAACAATAATAAAAAGGCTAATAAAATACGATCCATATTGCTTTCTTCCACATCAAACACGCTCTCAAGGAAACTCTAAGAGTGCATATGCTGGTAGGCTGCAGGGCTGCCTCTCAGTTACCCTTTTGTACATTACCACCGTTAAATGTTTAAAGTCTCACTAGTTAATTATACTGTCTCTACTACATTTCTGGACTACATGGGTGCTACAACATTTGGTACATCTCCGTGACTACATTCAGCTTTACAAGACTAAAGAACACTATAATTAAGTCAAATCTGGGAGGTAGGGAACTAACACCACTGCCAACCAACCACCACACACACTTCACAGCCAGCTCCAAACTACTTTTTAATTACAGGTAGTTTGGGGTGAGTTCTACAACTCCATTAAATCAATTAAGAGCAAGTGAATTTTTCCCCCCACAAGTATCTACTTCCAATTCTGATTTTTAAGTTTTAATCATCTACTTCTAAATTTAAGTTTTCCTAAATTCTAATGTAATTTTAGAAGAAAGTACTCTTCCTAGCAAAATTTTCTACTAAAGTGTATTAGTTAATAAATTATAAAGTCTATAAATTACAAATATAATAAATTTATTATAGATAATGCCCAAAAGTCATATGAGTGAATACTATGATAAATATTATTGGTATCATGCATGTATCTGACCCCCAGAAATTATAAATAAAAACAACATCCTCAATTTGGTAATTTGAGACACCTATCACTTATTCACTGGTTCAATTTAACCATCACTTTCATTAAATCTCACACTTTGACAGACAGCTGTACTTTTTTCATCCTTTTGAAGGAAAAAAGGGGTTCCACAATTATCAAGCTTCTTTGTATCTGTTTCTACTCTTGTAATAAAACAGAAGAGCAGTGAACCAAAAATGCTATGTACTAATGTCATATACAAACATGGGAACTGTACCATTACAGTTGTTTCTTAAACATTCTTTAAAAATGTTTATCACTATAATATAACACATTTTCTTAACATAAAACATGCACTATTAATCCTGCTTCAGATCAATAATGACTTCTGTAACTCTAGTACTCGCTGTATTTACAGTTTACAGTACATAACTCATTTTAGTAATTTCCAAGAGGAAAAAGAATTTTGACTGGGACAAATTTGGAGAATGAAGAGACCACAAAACACTGCCAAACTAAGAGGTCACCTGCTCCCAAACCGTTATTAGTTACTTAACAGTCCCAGCAGTCAGCTATGTTGCTTCATCCCACTGAAACCGTTTTCAAACACTATGTATGACACAATGCAAGATCAACATCCAGCACACACACTTTATTTTCCTCAAAGTTTCTATCATTTTCTTCGCAATGTTCAGACTCTCTGATGCCACCTGCAGCAACTGGACTCCACACACCGATGTGCAAAGATGAGCCTGCTCCCTACGATCATGGCTAGAGCCCCAAGTGATAAAAGCCTTGGAGAAAAGGCACTAATTTTAATTGGTGACTTTTAAAAAGTGGAATTTAAAAGACACACATGTGACAGTGAAGAGGGTAGCATTCTTGTATAAATGTCCACGTATATAACTCTATGTTAAAGGCAACAAAAAAATGGTATTTGGTAGAAGTGGCAGGTGCTGACTGTCATTATTAATTTCTTTTAAGAAATGGATAGTGCTATATTCCCCTTAAAAACATTTAAGAAACATTAAAGGAAGTAGGAATCCAGGAGGATCTTATAAACCCCATCTTGTCTCCAATGTTGGTCATGTAGGCTTATCGGTATCCCCTAGGTTCAGTACTCCATAGAAAACACTTTGGGAAGTATATAGCTCTACTAAAATATGAAATGCTGTTTGACTTAATTGTTTTGTAAACATTATCATAGTAAAATTAAGTTTTATTAGTCATAATGGGTAGGAAATGCCTTTTGAATCAACAGTCATAAATATTAATCTTAGGAACTTTGGAACATAATGTTTATGATACTTTTGTCTACAGTGATTCCTCTGGAATTAACCCAAATCAAATAATAGTCACTTTGGCGGGCAATAAACAGAAGATAGATGCTTTACTATAACAAGTAAGTCTCACAGAAAGTAACTCAACTAAACAAGAACTGAAATTCCTGGTATTTGGCAGGAGGTTAATGATCTGTAATAAATTTATATAAATCAATGAGGAATGTGGTCAGGCTGCCTATAACCCCTCCACTTGCAAAACAAGAGTCAGACAGGTCTGAACATTTAAACATAAACACTGGAAAATAGCTTCAACTGTACAATTCCTTGTGTTAACTAACTTTATAAGACAGACTTTTTTTTAACTAGCTAGTAAAACAACTAAAAAGTCTTCTCAATGATTGCATGCTTGCAGTTCCATAGGAGAATTACAGTCACACTGGGTTAATATGAACAAATTATCTCTGATGCCTTTTAGAGGATATGAAAAATATTCAGTTTTTATCCTTTAGAGCTTAGCTTAATGTGATCCAATTGAATGTTCAAAAAGTAGAAGTGAAAGGTGGGTCTCAGCATTTGCTAAGTCTGTGAATCCAGTTTAGCTGTGCGAAGAGCAATCCAAGAAAGGGCAGATAGTCATTATCATTTAAAAATTTAGTCAGCCAAGCACCTAACTATCCCATAAAGTAAGTTTTCTTGCTGTCTCTACTGTCCCGGCCCCGAGCTGCAAGGCAGAGAGCAAGCACTGCAGTCCAGCACAGCACTCCAGCTTTCCAGCTGTCCCAGTGATGTAATTACCTCATAACAAAATATCTCTGTGAATTAACTCTGCATCCTGCCCATTGTAATTCTTAATGACTGTTTCCTGTGCATGTTCTCCATTTAACTTGCTATTCTGGACCTATTGCATAGGCAAGTTGCCTTCATCGAATGGATGGTATAACATCCCAATAGATTTGAGATTTCCAAAGATTAAAATTTACAAAGGTCTCCCAAATAACATGATTTGTAAACACAAGCCCTGCTTTTCTATTGTGGTTATAATAAAAGGGAAATCTACATTATTTGCTGTAATTAAACTCTGACCTGTCACAGGAAGTTCTATGAGCAAGCATTTTTTTTCCTGTTACTTTTTTTTTTTAAATAAATTCTTGACTGTTTGGACATCAAATAGATCAAGAGATGAGAGATGTCTGGAATTGCTGCCTAAGGACCCTAAGCAAAATTTTATTTGAACTATATCCATTGTTTAGAATCAAGAATTTTTTAAAAAATTTAATCTATTCCTATATAGTCCATTAAGCACATACTGAGGTGATAGCTCGCATGTACCAAATTTATATCTATGCAGCCCTACACGGATCTACACTACTGGATACTGGCCAGCATATTTCTTTGTGCTCATTAAAAATGTACTATGTCTGCATTTATTCTCAACCAACACCAAGAGAATCAAAAGTATTTGGCCCCGACAACAATGTATGTTGGTAGAAGGAAATTACCATTTTAGCAGTACTCATAGACATATATCAATACCTACATGTATAGGCACTACACTTGAATTGAGAGATTCCAATACATTTAAGATAGATACTGTCTTTAGGAGCTTTAATACCCAGTTGGGGAAAAGAAGACAGTAAGTAAAGACACACAGTCATGCATCAGTTACAAATAAATTTTATAACCATGAAATTTTAGGAATCGCATTAGAGCAAATACATTCTACATCTTATTCAGTAGATGTCTTTCTTTCTAGCATTTATTACCTCTTCTGATAACCATATTCTCACTTTTGACGAGGAATCACTCCTATCCCATGTTCAGGCAATATGGTTTTGAGGGCACAGGCCCTGAATAACTTACCCTGGTAACCTACCCTGGACAGAAAGAAAATGATTGTTTCAGGGATAGAAAGGACCATGAGAAACAGTCCCAGGAATTTTACTAGAACTTCTGGGAAAGTAAAGCTCTTGATACTGAGATTACCACACTGGCAACATAAATACTGCAGCTGCTGATGGCCATCTCTGCCACAACTTTGTGAGCCTACCATGGAATGCAGCCAACAAAAAAGAGCCAGAGAAGAGAGATGACAGCAGGAGATACTGGAGGACATTGTTTAGTCACCTGAGTCCACCTCTAACCAACCTACCCCTGTATTTATTTATTAGCTACGTGAGCCAACACCATCACTTTTGTGCTAACTCAGTTTGAGTTGATCTTTTTTTTTTTTAAACTTGCAACAAAAAGCAGTCCTAAGTCAAGTTCAAATAGCTGAAGTTAAAAAGTGACTTTGACATAGCAGTATCTGACTTCAATGACACCATTTATTTAGATAAAATGATTTAAGTTCAAACATATAAAGCAATGGTAGTTCCCTTTAGGTGTCTGCACTGGTTCTCCATGTAGCTTCCTCCCAGGATTCTTATTTGAGGTTCTTAGTTTGACCACAGAGACATTTCTGTAGAAAAAGCAGAGAAAGGAAGGACAAGAGAGACAAACAAGCTCACTGCAAACAGGAATGTGGAACCTAGAACAGGAAAGAACTCAATAGGTAAGAGGAAGTGAGGAGGCAAGATGTATTTAAAATTAATACAAAGACTCGAAGACTTTACTTAATTTAAAGAAGGGAGCTTTCATCAGAAATTTGATAGTTCACCTTTAAGGTCATTTTTAGAATTCTATTAATCTTATTTCAGTTTCTATCCACAAATACCCAGTAAAATGGATCTATGAGTTAATATCTTTGCTTCTACTTACTAAAAAGGTTTTACAAATTAAATGGAAATTTCTCAAATTGGGTAAATTTACAAGATTCAACTTGCATTGCAGTATTTAAGATAAAGAAAACAATAAAACCCAGGCTACCATATTTTCAGCACAAAATTACTGATGATGAGTTAGGTCTTAAGTTAGCTATTTAGGATGTCTTAATGTGTATATGGATCCCTGTGTGCTGTCTGCTCATATTTAAGATAAATACATGAAATGGACACCAAGAAATGGGCATTCTTTCATCATCCTACAGCAAACAGTAGAGGTACGATTACATAATTAAACACCATTCTTCAGTGCTTGCTTTGGCAGCACATATACTAAAATTGGAACAATACAGAGAAGATTATGATGGCCCTTGTGCAAGGATGACACACAAATTCGTGAAGCATTCCACATTTTCCAGATTTCTCAGAACAGCCACTCCAGGCAAGGGGAGCCTGGAGTCACATTTGAAAAAATTCCAAGATAAAAAATGCCAACCAAGAATATTCTACCCTGCAAAGCTCTCCTTCCTTTATGAAGGAAAAATTAAAAACATTTCAGAAAACCAAATTCTCCAGAAATTTGCTACCACCAAACCCCCACTCCAAGAAATCTTACAAGAAGTCTTAAGACCAAAACCAACAAATAGGAAGAACAAAACAAGAAAGCAAATCAGAATCTCAGAATGATTACCAAAATACAACTTCAGAATCTCAAGTATCAATAATTACATTAAATGTTTACCTCAAACTCACCCATCAAAAGACACAAAGTAGCAGACTGGATCAAAAAAACAGAACCCAACATTCCTCTGCCTCCAGGAAACTCATCTGAACTCTAAAGATAAGTACAGACTGAGAGTGAAGGACTAGAAAACAATTCTTCAAGCAAATGGTCCCCAAAAGAAGGCAGGGGCAGCCATTATTAAAACAGATAAAGCAGATTTCAAACTTAAAAAATGTAACAAAGGACAAGGAAGGTCACTATCTAATGATAAAGGAATTAATTCACCAGAAAGACATCACAATTATTAACATATTCACCAAAAAGGGGAGCACCAAAATACACATGTGATAGGAAACTTTAACACTCCACTCTCACCAAACGACAGATCTACATCACAATTATTAACATATTCACCAAACAAGGGAGCACCAAAATATACATGTGATAGGAGACTTTAACACTCCACGCTCACCAAACGACAGATCTACAAAACAGAAACTACACAAAGGCTATTAAGGAAGATCTAGACCAAATGGACCTGATAGACATCTATAGGCTCTGTACCAACAAGGAAAAGAAGATGCTAAAATCTGTACCAACAAGGAAAAGAAGATGCTAAAATCTGTACCAACAAGGAAAAGAAGACACTAAAATCTGTACCATTTGAAATAATGCTCTATGCCACTTATAATCAGGGAAATGCAAAGCAAAATCATGATGAGATACCACCTTACATCATTAAGAATGGCACACGTAAAAAAAAAAATGAAAAAAGCAACAACTAGTTCTGACGAAGATGTGGAAAAAGGAACTCTTTTACACTGCTGGTAGGAATGTAAATCAGTCCAGTCACTATGGAATACACTCCAGAGGACCCTCAAACTACTGAAAATGGAACTATCATTTGACCCAACAATTCCACTACTGGGAATCTACCCAAAAGATATCAAAACACTAACTGAAAAAGGACACTTGTACTCTGATGTTTATTGCAGCACAATTTACAAAAGTCAGGATTTGGAAACAACCCAAATGCCCAAGACAGACAAACGGCTCAAAAAGTTGTGGTATATTTATACAATGGAATATTATTCAGCAATCAAAAAAGACAAACTTAATGTCATTTGCAGCAACATGAATGGAGCTAGAAGGAATCTGCTAGTGGAAATAAGAAAAAGAGAAATACCAGATGGTCTTATATGTGGGATATAAGGAAACAAACCAAAGGATAAGAAAAAGTTAAAATTAACAACTAAAGCATAAAGGGAGGGAGAGAGAGGGTAAAATTGGGGGAGGGACGAGCACAAGAGATTAAGGTGATGGTTCATGGGTGACATAGTGGTGAGAAAAACTCGGGATACACAACAATGTAAAATATATATATGTGCATATGCAATCAATGAAAAAAATAAATAAAAAATAAACGAAGCAACCCTTCATGAATTGATAGATGAGGAAAGACAAAATAAGAATAGTGGGTATACCAGAAGGGGAAGAGAGAAAAAGGAACACAGAACACATTTAAAGAAAAAAATAATAATATCTGTACCATTTAATAAGAGGGTAGGGTCTCCAAATTCAAAGGTGTCAGATTACACATAAGCAAACTAAAGATAGCCGTAGATTGGAAATTTTGCTTACTCTTTTCTTTAAATCTTTCAAGACATCTAGTGCAGAGTCTAACACGTACAGGTATCCAGTAAATATTTAGCGAATGAATTAAATGCTACAAAGTGGTAACTCAGGGAAAAGTCAGAGGCAAAGTATAAGAGAATCTGTAGATATACATTAGGAAAGCATAAGGCATCTTCCTACTGATGTTAAGTGACTAAAACATGAATATATTATATTTAAATAGCTACTCATGTTAGTGTGTTCCCCATTTACTAGTTATTTCTATGTATTCTGACTTTTTAGTCCTAACAACTCTATAAGAAGGTATTCATTGTATAGATGAAGAACACACATGCATAATACAAATGTTCACCATATCACCATTCATAGTAGCTTCAAGTACAAATAACCTAATGTTCTTTAACTGAAAAAAAGTATAAATAGTGTAATATATCCACATAATGGAATGTTATTTGGTGATAAAAGAGAATGAAGAACAAATAAATGTTGTGATATAGGTAAATCGTGAAACGATAATGCTTAAATAAAAGGAACCAGTCACAAAAGGTCACTTATTGCATGATTCCTATTCATGATTCAAAGAGTAGAGACTACATTAGTGGGGACAGGGGATATTGTAGGATATTGTAGGAGATGAGAGGGCGGAATGAAGAATAATTGTCAATATGAAGTGAGTTTCCTTTTAGGGCAATAAAAATGTACAATTAGATCATGGTAATGGATGCACAATTCAATAAATATATTAAGAACCACTGAACTTAATGAATATTTATACAGGTAAAGGTGAAGATAAACTGTATCTCAAAGCTAATTAAAAATGAAAAGAAAAAAATGGCTATGGAAAGGTTTAGTACTTTGCCCAAGGTAAAAGAATAGTTGTGATGGGAAAGGGATCTGAAGTTAGACTGCAGTGTTCCAAAGTTTAATTCCTAACTACTGTAATATCCTACCTCTGTATGTAGCCCAGTACTTGACAAAGCACTCTCTTTGAGGCAAATGAGACACAATGCTGACATAGTAGGAACGCCAATTCCCAAATGGCTTTGGTAATCTTAGACCGACAAATATGGTTGACATGCTGAATAGCAAGTTGAAAAAATACGCTGAAAAAATGTTTACACAATTCCGAAAAAATAAAATAAAGCTAGACTAACGATCCCTGTAGTCCCTTAACTTGTTAGAAAAAATGACATACTTCAATTCACCCAACCAAAACTCCCTCTACAAAGATTCTGATCTAGAATCTATGAGTTAAACGATAAATTTGAAAGCACAGTGGACTGCTCTGGCCTCAGTGAGAAAGAGTATGGGAACTTTCCAGATGACTTACACCCTTCAGTCTTTGTCTGTTTCTGACCTGTAAAAGTCCCATTCTCTAAGCTTTGGATATCTCTTGAGGAAAACAGACAATTGGCCAAAACTAGGCAGCAATGTGGTGAACACACCAACCTAATTTTACCATGCCAGAAAGCTAAAATTCTTACACAGTAATCACATCCTTACTATGTGAGCAAATTAATTTACTTGAGTGTGTATGATTAGGTTTTATCTAATTGAAGTTTTGTTCCTTTTAAGGAAATACAAATGACTATAAACATTTAACAAAGTGCTAAAACGATAGTGCTGAAGAAACGTAAATGAAAACATCGTGTTATTTAATTAAGCCTTTCGTTCTGGGCAAAATTTTTCAAATAATAAAATGCCACAGTTTTATGAGGTTCATAAAATGGACCCACATCACCGTGGGTGTACAAGCTGGTCTTTAAAAAAAAAAATCCTTTCTGAAGAGCATCTGGCAAAAACATAAAGTAAAATACATACATGGAGAACCATTCATGGTAATTATTAAGAAATAATGTATTATAATGAAAGTGCAGTTTCAAAGGAGTATGTAAAGTAACATCCCACAAACAAAATCACAGAAAGATGAATCAAGATGCTAACAAGAGATGTTATCTCTGGGCAATGAGGCTATGGAATTACATTTTCTACCGTAAGCTTCACTATTACTTTTTTGAATTTTATACAATGAGAACTTATCAAATTTAGTAAGAAAAAAAAATCCTATGATTTTCCAGACAAGAATATGAATCTCTTTCTTAATTCACATTAGGAAAAAATAATTTTGTGACACCTGGGGCTCACAGGTCAAAAGTAACAGAATAAACATGAAACAAAAATGAACAATGAGAGCTCAAGAAGTCTTCTATTTACTCTAGTGTTTAACATACAGGCAAAAGGCAAAGCCTGCACGCTAGACTTATGAAATTTTATAAGCACGGGGACTTTAGAGATGATTTAGTTCTAGACAACTGTTTTACCTAAGCTAAGACTGCACAATGGCAAAGCTAAAAAGTGGTAGGAAAATACCCAATCTCATGACTAGAAATTCAGTGCCCCATCTACTGTAACAAGGAGTAAGCAATCAAAGTATCACAGCATGGTTAAAAGAAAGTCATTATGAAGATTATCATCTAACATTTAAATTAGGTCTAATCTTAAATTAGATCAATTCCAGCAAAACTTGTCAAGACATACTGTAAGAACTGAGGGAAAGTCTGAAAACCGAGGGAAATTTAGAAATTCCACTCGGAAAGTTAAAGATAAGAAAACAGAACACAATTGGAAGTTAAATGAACTGGTACCTCCATCAACTGCTAGAAAGAATAATCTGAAATTAAGTTGTTTTATTTAAACAGAAAAATACGTAAATATTAGATTCCAATTGGATATGTCTAACATCAATTTTACTTTATAGTTAATCTGTCATGTACCTACAACTGTATTTCTTCTATAACAGACATTTTCTTTTGCCAAAAACCATAGAAACATTTCACACTGGGAATCTGTTAGGTATGTGTTTCACATAAGTGAGCCTGGTTTTTACTAATCTTTAATCCTCAAACTGTCTTTTTTCCTTAATTATAAAGTTTTTAATGGAATTCTTTGCAGTACACATGGAACATTTACTAACTTTTTAAACACATCCTACACTCATCCTACTGATAGATGATTTGTGGTCACTATTATTATTACCATTAAACTATATCATCCAATTCATTATTACAACACTTTATTGCAGTGCTTTCTAGATACATTAAGATGAGAAAGGAGATCCACACTGAGACACATTCTAAATCAAACTGTCAAAAGGCAAAAAACGAACAAAAAAACCCCTGGAAAGTAGCAAGAGATAAGCACCTCATTATGTACAGAGAAGTTCAGTAAGTTTAACAGTTGACTTTTCATGTTCTGCCCACTGAGGGCAGAAGATAATAACAAATTTAAGATTATTGTGGGAAAAACAATCACCTGTTAATTAAGAACTGTATTTTCAGAAAAATTATCCTTTAAAAATGGAGAAATTTACAGCACCCGGCTAGCTCAGTCAGTAGAGCATGAGACTCTTAAAAATGGAGAAATTTAAAAAATCTCAGATGAAAAAAAGGCAAGGGAGTTTGTTGCCAAATGGAAGAAATGCTAACGGGAGTCCTTCAGGCTGAAATGAAAGGAATACTAGATTGTAACTCATTCATATGAAGGAACAAAGGACACCTGGCAAAGGTAACTAGCTGTCTTAAGAAGATATAAAGGGTCGGGCATGGTGGAGCATGCCTGTAAGCAGCAGCCTAGGAAGCTGTGGCCAGGGCCATGGATCGTGGTTCGAGTCCAGTCGGGGGCATGTAGTGAGACCTAGCTTCAAAAAATATAGCTGGGCGTGGTGGAACGTGCCTGTAATCCCAGCTACCTGGGAAGCTGAGGCTGGGGACTGCTTGAGTTTGGGGTACCCAGGCAATGTGAACCTACGGTTCCACAGGCAAAAAAATAGCAAGACTAGGTCTCAAAATAAAATAAAATAAAATAAAAAATAAAATAAAATAACATAAAAAATAAAAACCAATCCATGAGTAGGGAATGTCTTTCCATTTCTTAGTCTTCTTCTATTTCTTTTATCATTTTCTTTGTATAAATCTTTCACATCTTTTGTTAGGTTTATTCCCAGGTATTTAATTTTCTTTGGTGCGATGGTAAATGTGGTGGTTTTTTTGAAATTTCTTCTTTTTCTGACTGATTCTTTGCATACAGGACAAACAAACGAACAAGAATAATTTAAAACTGACAACAGAATTGAAGCATAGAACAAGAGAGGGGGAGGAGCGTAAAATCGGGGGAGGGGGAGGGCACAAGAGGTAAAGGTGGTTCACTAGTAAAAAGGTGATGGGAGAATCTTGAGGTAGACAATGATGTAATATACACACACATATACTTGTGTGTGTGTATATATATATATATATGCAATTAATAAAAATGTGTTTAAAAAGGGAAAGACATAAAAACCAGTATCATTTAATTTTGATTTGAAACTTTTTTACCTTAAAAAGACAATAATTACAAATCTATGTTAAAGGTCAAAGTGCACATTGTACAAAGATGTAATCTGTGACAATAACATAAAGAGGAAAGACAGCATTACAGGATGAAAGTTTTTTATATACAAGTTAGTTATTATTTAAAGCCAGATATATTTTAAAGATGTTGATGGTAATATCCAATGTAACCAATATGAAATTGTTCTGAACTGTCTTCAAATTCTGAGAAATACCTTCTTGAATCTCCTTTCTATTCTACCATGTACAGTTCTGAAAGTGAGCACAGGACTCTACCAAGGAGTTGACATATGCAAACTTACTGGATCTTTTCAACATCACAAATAAGTAGGTAGTATTGTTTTCATTTTACAGATGAAGATGCTGAAATTTAGAGGGCGATTTGACCAGAGCTGGTAAGATTCAAAACCAGGATTTCAGTTGAAACCTTCACAGGCTTCTTTCTCCTCCTTAACTTGGACCTTCAGAATCCTATTCTCTTCTCACCCAATCTTCCTCCACCACCTCCTCCTCCAGGACCACCACCACCACCACCACCACCACCACCACCTATCACCATATAACCCATGACAAACATTATTCGCTTCATGCCATGGCTTCAGAGAGTAGGTGAGGCTGGTAAATCATATTTTCTAGCCAAAACAATTCTTGGATAAAGTCAATCAATATTCCTAAGATTTCAAAGTGTCTAAAGTGCAGATGATTCCACTGTGGTGAATCACAACCAATTTCCTAAACCTTTAGAGTAGTGGTCAAATCTTCAATCACCTAAATGTTTCTCCACAAACTGGGTCTTTCTATTCTTATCACTTTATCTAGACTCCTGTCAAGGTCATTTACCCTATCTGCCTACTGTGTGGAGACTCCCAGGATACTTGTGATCATAATACAAATGCGTTCAATCAGCAAATGTCTATTTTCAATTTTTAATTAAATATTTTAAATTTTCTAGCATTGCATTGGGTGCTAGGACTAAAAAGATCCAAGGATGAAATGCAATTTGTCAAGTTGTTCAGTCTAGTGGGAAGGCAGACATGAAAAGATGATTATCAGCTAAACTAGAAAAGAATGATTAAGGTGTGATATATATGTGCGGTATTTTAAAAGTAACAAAAAGAGGCACCTAACCCAAACTTGTTTGCAGAGAAAGTGACAATTGAAATATCTTAGATTAGCAAGAATTACTCAAGCAAGTAGCAAAATAAGGTAATTTAACACCAAGAGAAGTGTGAGCAAGGGAAAGCAAGAACCCCCACAGAAAAGAAAGCCTGTATGCCAGAAATAACTTTCAGCATGTGAAATGAACATAAACTTCTGATTATTGAAAAATGCATTTTGGTGGGTATGAGTAAGATGGGAGTATTTCAAGAAGACCAGTGAAAGAGACTAGATTGTTGTTGCAGTTGTACAAGGAAAATAAAGAAGGCCTGTCCTAAGGAATTGGCAGGCAGGATAGGGAAGAGAATACAGATTCCAGAAATATTTAGGAGACTGAATTGGCAAGAGTTGCTAAGTGTCTTGCTGTGGAGGGGAGTGGGTGGAGTGATGAGGAAAGAAGAGAAGCCAAGGATGACTCATAGACTTTGACTCCGAGGACTTGGTGCCATCTCATAAGATAGAGTTCCCAGGTCTTTGGTTTTCAGGGACCTGTAACAACACATTCAGAACTCTGAAAGAATATTGCCAATTGAAAAACACATATGCATCTACCAATTGCACCTACTAACACATATGCATCTACTAAATGCATCTACTAATTTCACAAAGATAATGTATTTTCACACCCCAATGTGAATAAATGCAGTGCTCTGAGAAATTCATTACAGGATTCTAAGTTTTCTAATTCCATCACAGATGATGGAAAGTTGGTACCAGGCCTTGGACCAAAACTGGGAAGCTCTGAAATGGAGATACAGGAGAACTTCATTTGACAGAAGATTATAAATAGAACATATAGCCTGTCCTTGACACTCCAGTCATCTTGACCATCTTGACCATGTAAGTGTTATGAGAGTTCAAGATGTTATGGAAATCCTAAAGAAGAACTCAAATGTGCTTATGGGGGATGTGGATGCAGCTATGCCTCAAAGGATGTTCTGGAATTTACCAGATAAACAATGGAAGTTTGGCATGGTGCAAGCAGCAGGATAAGCCTGTGCAAAGGTGTGTAGGTATTCAGAAAAACTCAAACTTGGGGAATTGTGGATATCCTAATGCTTGTGGTGATTATCTTGGGAAGTGATAGGAGAAAAACTGGAAAAGTACACAGATGTGAAATCATGCAGGGTTTAGTCTAAGCAATGGGGAAACAACTGCAGGCCGTCATTTCAGGGAATGCCATGGGGCCAGATGAGCCACTGTTGAAATACTGCTCTGACTGCAGAGGAAATCAGGACAGTTGGGGACGGAACTGGAGGCCAGGAAAATAAGCAGGAGGAATTGACAAAAGCCCAGGTTGAAAAACAGAAATAAGAGAAACAGAAGTGAACACAACCAACAAATATTTACTGAGAACCCACACTCTTCAGGGGAAAAGATCAACAGGATCCCTGTCTCTCATTTTATTTTTAATTTTTGTTTAACAAAATAGAATCATACACACAATGCTGGGAATCTGAAAATTAAACAAAGTACCAAATACTCTCACAAGTTTGTGTGTGTATGTGTGTGTGTGTATATATATATATATATATATACATATAAACGTGTGCGTGTGTATATATACACACACAAATTTGTGAGAGTACTTGGTACTTTGTGTATATATACATATATATATACACATATATAATAAAAGGTACACATAATACAGCATATACATGCACATAAAAGTATACTTTAGCTTTCGATCCAAATTATCTTACAGAAAATTTCATGAATTTATATTCCCATAATGCTATCGAGGTCATGGAATCCATAAGATTTGCTGACCAACCAGGACGTAAAACTGAGAAGAATGATTCTCAGAGCCTTGAGTTAGGCAACAAGATAAATATCATGCTATTTCTAAACAGCAGAAAAGAGGGAAAAAGACTTTAGTAGTAATTAATGAGCATGTTGACATTCAGGTGGTAATGGCTCAGCACAGAAATGTAAACACGCAGGTCAAGCAATAGTTTGGGAAGCCGTGAGCACGCATGTGAGTATTTTGAGGGTTATAACTTGCAATGAGGACGGCATCTCTGAATGAATCAGAAAGGCTAACAATGAAGTAGCTGAAAATGATGTCATGTCAAAAAAAAGGGGGGAAATAAAAAGCAATTCTACAAAAAAAACACACAAGAACAACAAAATACTTAGGTGTAAATTAACAAAGGTAGTATATTGCACACTGAAAACTACCAAAAAACAAGAAGTTTGAAAAATATCTATACAAATGTAAAGATTTCTATATTCTTGGATTAGATACTGTGAAGAGGCAATACCCCCATAAATGATCCATAGTTTTGATGTAATCCACATTCCAGCTTAATTTTCGATAGGAACTGACCAGTTGGTCCTAAAGTTAATACAAAAAGAGAAGAGATCCGAAATAGCCATAGTAATCTTGAAAAAGGAAAAGTTGGAGGGCTCACACTTCTCTATTTCAAAACTTACTATAAGCTATGGTACCAAGAAAGAATGGTACTGGCATAGAGACAGCCATATAGATCAATGAAGCAGAACTGAGTCCAGAAGTTAAACATCAGGTTTGTTTACTGACCTTTAATAAGGATGTCAAGACCATTCAGTGGGGAGAAAGAATAGACTTTTCAACATATAATGCTAAGATAAAAGACTATCATATGCAAAAACATACACTTCTTTAAATGGTTCACAAACCTGTGTACTGAAGCTAATAATATAAAACTCTTAAATATACACAGGAGATTTTTTCCTGACCTTGCATTTGACAATGATATCTTAGCTATGACATCACAAGCACAAGCAACAGAAGAATAAAAAGGTTTATCAAAATTACAAATGTTTTGTGGTATAAGGATGACATCAAGGGAATGAAAAGTCAATCCAAAGAATGGTGCAAAATATTTGCAAGTAATTTATGAAGAGACTTATTATACCCAAAATAATTTTTAAAAAACTATTATTATGCAATAATAGACCCAAATTTTAAATGGAAAATGATTGTCAATTGCACTTCAATAAAGACAAAAACAAATAATAAAATAAAATAAACATGGGCAATGGATTCCAAGACATTTTCACAAAGAACATAGAGGACCAGTTAAGCATATATAAAGCTGTTCACATAATTAGTCCCTAGAAAAATTTAAGTCAAAGCCACAAGATACCACTTTATATACACTATAAACTCAGATATTAAAAGGACAGCAACCAGTGTTATAAAAAAATTTAAACTAAGGAGAAGGCTCGTATAATGCTAGCGGGAATGTAGTATGGAAGGAATGCTAGTAGACAGTTTGGCAGTCCCTCAAAATGTTAAGTATAGAATTATGATACAATCTACCCATTTCATTCATCACTATATGCTTTCCCAATGATAGGAAAGCATATGCTCACACAGAAACTTGCATAGGAGTGCTCAAAGCAGCACTGTCACAACAGACTACAAGTAGAAATAACCAAGAATCTACCAGCTGATGAGTGAATAAACAGTATTGTATACATACACTGGAATATTACTAAGCTACAAAGAATGAAGTATTGATACAAGCAACAACACAGATGACTCTTGAATACACTGTAAAGAGTCTATTACTACACACCACATATATAAAATACTTCTATATTGTTGTCTCTTACCCACAGGACTAAGTAGCAGTATAAGGAGCTAACATCTGAGAGCTAATGTTGATCATGGTGCTAAGAACAGGACCTGTATTTATGTGCTTACACCATTTAGGCCTAGAAAGCAGGGATTATCGTCTCCTTTACAGATGAAAACAACTAAGACATAAAAGAGTAGCAAACTGCCCAGCATCATAAAACTTGTAAATGCAGGAGCCAGGATTTAAGCTGAGATAAGGGGTAGGAGAACCAGCACTCCTAGCCACTCCACTCTCAGTATTCTCCACTCCATGGAATATAGAATAGTAAGACCCTCATGATCTCACCCTCACCATTCCTCTCTCATCTTTCTACTGGATGCTATCCACCCTGAAGTACATGCAGTTCCCAAAATGGGCATGAGTTTTGCGCTTTGCCTTGACACAAATTATTACCTTTATCTAAAAGTCTTTCCTTCATCTGGTGATCTCCCACTCATCCACAAAGTCTACTCAGTGGTCCTCATCTGTCTCCATCTCCTCACCCACTTCTGGGCCAAGGGGCCTGTGCATGACCACAATCCACACGTCTCACTGAAGGTACTAGGTCATGACTGCTAAATGAAGAAATGAAAAATATATTCAAATGTCCTCTAAAAGTATACTGTATTTTTGGAAACTGCCTGAGCCCAGTCTGATAAACTAAGTGGGGTATCAGGCTGAATAATATTCTTTTGGGTCCAAAAAGAGGTGTGATAATAAGGTAAAGATGTTGCTTTCAGAGTTTGGCTCATAAAACAGTTCTGAAGACAATTCCAAGAGTCTGAAAATGTTTTGCTCAATTAAAGCAAAGCTAAGAAAACTGGACTGTTTCCCAGGGGTAAGATTTATTTGGTCATATAAGTTCTAGTATGGTCTTTTCCTCCCCCTACCCTTTCCTTTGTCTCATTATTTTTAAGTCACATGGTATAAGTGAACTGCACCTTGATTAAACATATTCTATTTCCCAAAGACTTTAAGTTATCCTGACTTTTCTCCTTCATGCTTTCTTCCCTCAGTAACTGTCCTGACATGCTAAAGAAATATTTTATTATCAGAAGGGTGATTTTGCTTATTTCCAAAGAGGGAAGCAATTTGCTACTCTTTAATTTAAACCTACCCTTAAATCCAAGGAATGTCTGGCTCATGAAAGGAAAAACAAGGTCCAGAATCTATTAACTTGTAATCCACAGTCTTCAAAGCAATTTACATTCAGTATACATTTGAGCTCATTTAGCTGTTAAGAGTAAAGCCCAAATCCCCTGTGTATCTTGCCAGTACAAAAGTATACTTAAGCAAAAACTAGGTCACAAAATGTTTTAACATGACAATATGTTTCACTCTCCCAAAGTTCTGATAAGTTACAAAAGGAAGTCTCCTGAAATAAAGAACTTCATAGTCTAAATTACATCCCAGATAAGCCCATCCTAATGTGGATTTAGGGCACTATCCAAACAACATGAGATAACTAACCTGTGTAGCACACACCTAGTCCCTGCTGTTTCTTCCAAGTTTAAATCTTGATGCACCAAATAGACCATGACTGTTTAACTGTCCTTGAGAGATTTTGTCCAATATTCTCAGTACAACTATTAATAAAATTTAATTCAACCAGGTTTCTTTTAGAATTCTGTAAATTTTTACATTATGCATTTAAATTATTATATACAATAGTTAAATCTAAGTATCAGTCTAACAAGATTCCTCTGATCATGTCAGTCCCTCACTTTTCTTAGCTATTAATAGGTAGAATTTCACTCTCTTAAGGTTAGCCTATTATCTCACATACTGTAGTTATTTGAATTGATCATAGTGTGCAGAATATTCATTGTAACTGAGATGAGAAATAGAAAATATAAAGCAGTGCAATCAAAGAACAAAGCAGTATCTATGGTAGCTGAAATTAATAGGAAAAAGAAATCCTATTCAATCTTTCTTTTTTTATTTACTTAGACTCTTTGGTGGGTAATGAACAAAGTTTTAAAAACATAACGCTAAACACATTTTTTAGTTAGAGGAATTAGACATGGATATTTAGTCACTGTCCTCTTAACTTGCATGTATTTACTGAAAATAAAAAATGAAACAATTAGAAGAAAACTGATTAACAGAGAAAGGAGCAGATAACAAATGGTTCAATGAGATCACATATTTACTAACTAGTCTTGAGATGCTAAAATGATAATAAGCCATCTGTTTATGGTTTCTTTTCATTCTTTTTAATGATTCTCATTGAATAACTTGATAAAGTTAGTTTACAAGTTGCTAAATGTTTATTATTATTTATTGCAAATATACTGTTTCTGACTGCCTTTGATAATTTCTATTTTCTTTGTTTTCAGATGTACAATATATTTTCCTTACAGAACTTGAAGAGCAATTTCTTCTTTTAATTACCTACAAGAATAGTTTATTGAAACACAGTAATCATTTATGTATTTTCTTTTTATGGCTGCTGCTGAAAAGTAGTTTCTTAAAGAAAAATGAATTAGGAAGCAGTTGGCCATTTCCTTCCCATAAGTACATACATACAGGTTTTAGATACTGGAAAGAAAATCATAAATGACAATTCTAAAACCTCAAAGAATACAATTTAGAGTTTAATGTTTTATTAACTATAGAAATATATTCAAGTTCTCCTTTCCCTGTTAAAATCACTATCACTGATATACCAAGGAGTTCTCTCTAGGGGGCTAGGGTTAGTTTTCCTTGATGAACAGACAAAAATATCTGTAAGACACGGTACAGAGAACATGGTAACCTCCAAGCCAAAGTTAAGAAATAATAATGATAATAATAATAATGAAGGAAGGAAATAATGAACAATGAAATAATAATAATAATGAAGGAAGGAAAATGAAATGAGGATGAATCAAATGGCCCAAGAAATGATAATCACTCAAAAGCTAAGAGATGAGGTTATGACGGCAACAAAGCTCAAGATACACAATCAAAATGTACTTTTACAAAAAGGTTGTATTTTTATCTATATAAAAGAAAGCACAGGAAAGACAGTCTGGTGTAGTGACTGGGATCTCATTTCACAGGTGGATTTGTGACAAACTCACACAAACTTTCCTGTGGTCAAGATGGATGTACCAGGTATCAGGGCTTTGGCTCATACCTTTCCTAGGTTCCATCCTCATCATGTCACAGTCCATTAAAATTTGGTTTTCCCATTGATAAGCATGCAAGGAAGCCTTAGCTGGCAGAACTGAGCCATTTGAGAAGTGCAGCTTTTATTGGAAAAGAATAAATTAACATTTTGGTTGAAACCAGGCTTTCTGGTGAAGTTGGCATGAATTTGTCATCCTAGACTCAATACCTCGAGGTATACTAATAAAACTGGGCTTCCAGCCTTTTATACTAGGCAGATCCTGGAACATGGCAACTACACCACAGAATTGGCTCCCAGTGTATGGGCACCCAGCCATCATTCTGACTGCATCCTTTAAGAGCCAACCGTGGTTACCTTGAGCTTGAGGCATACCTTTTCTTCACTGTAACAGAATGCTTTAGCATTCTGACTTTTAACTCAGACAACTTTTAAACTTTAAAAATAAAAACAATGCCTCAGGACATATTTATCCAGGTTTCCTAGAACTTCTAAAGAAATCATCTCTTTGAGTAGGACAAAAGAGTGTTTTTGAAAAAGACTCATTTCCTAGACTTCATTTATAGTGTTTTGATTTTGAACTGCCTCTGAGTGGGTGGAAAAGCTGAAGGGTAGAACCAAAAGATATAAAATTACTTTGCAGGGCCTTGTTCAATAGGCTCCCCCCCCCCACCTTCCACAGAGGACCAGGCATTTAATCAATAGTGGAGACATGGCAGTGATTGTAAAACTGTCCCCACAAAGAGTGACTTCTGTGGGTAGCCTCATAATGGTTAAGTATGCCTTCTATATCTGTTATATAGGGGTGAAAATAAAATTGAAAATTATAAACAAATGACCAAATGAAATAAAAATACATGAAAAATGACTAAAATAAAAATAACTTTTAGAATGAAAGGGAAAGGAGGGTGGGTAATCTGGCACACAGGCTCAATTGTGTGATGAAAGATGGAATTAGATTTCTAGTGATGAACTTCATGTTGATTTATAATGATGCACACCTGAAACTCATCTAAAGTTACAATACAATTTTATCTCATGAAAAAAATGATAAAAAGAAAGAAAATGATTCTTCCTAAGTGAGATTTATTTTTCAAATGAATTTTGGCAACACTGTTAGGGAATTTTTGTTCCTGGCTTTAGCTATTCAAAACACGAATTGTGCTAGTCATCTGATGTAAGACTAAACAAAACATTCATTAATAAAAAGCAGAGAAAACAAAGGGCCAACATCTTTGTGCATTTTAGTACATAATACATTTATCTTATTTCAGGCAAATGGAATGCAACTATAATTCAAAGAAAGATAATATAAAAAGCTTCATAATAGAATACTCTTCAATAATTCATGTTTGATTATCTAATGAAATTACCTTAAAATGTCAAAATGTTGTATCAAATCTCTCCTATTACATTTCAGTTGGCAAACTGATGGAAAGGAATTGAACAAATAGTAACCAAGTTTTTTGGAAGGCTGAGGTAACTTCTAATTTTAACAGACTGGTTATTTAACAGTTCTTACTATTTATAAGCTATGTTAACCTAATGATTCTCAAATGTTCATACATAATTAATCCACTCAAATACAGTTCCAAAATTTATGTGTATAAATAAACAAAACAACATGAAACAAGAAAACTACCTGCTTTAAGGAAAATTCACTTACAGTAGGTTTGTTGTGAAGATGAAAGTATAGGCAACTACAGTAACTATAGTTACCATAGGTAAATGAGGTCTTGAATATGTTCAAGACAGTGGGGGTTAAGATGATGACACTGATAATGACAATGGGTGACCTGGTTGGATGGGCAGCTGGACCCCCTTGTAGTGATGGAGTTGAAAACTGACAGTGGGTTATTAGTGCCCTGGCGGGAGCTGTCTGACAAACCATGGGGGAGAAAAGGGCAAGTGCAAAAAGACAGAGTTTGGAGTTTCCGGGCGGCCGGATGCCTCACCTCACCGGTGAGCCTGAGGTGGTGAGGAGCCATGGTGGGGGAGTGGAGGTGAGACAACTAGAATGGCAGAGACAGGAGAGATCAGGAGTTGCTGTGTTGGGCCTGACAAATGTGGCCAGGCATGTGGAGTGCTGTCTGACAAAGCCAAAGGGGCAGCTGCTCGGGTGGGCACACTGGCCAGGCACCGAGGAACGGTGGGCTGAGAGACGAGCGAGGGGCAGTGCAGAAAAGAAAAAAATAACAGAAAAAACCCTTGTCTCGTTTGAAAGTCAAAAAGTTGCCACCTGGAGAAAGATTTGTATGAGCTGATTTTGTGTCAGTGTGTGTTGGAAAGGTTTGAAGAACCTTGGAGACGCTGAGGAGCTTCGAACACTGGAGAGAGAAGAAGCAAATGAAATTGAATGGAAAAACTGGACTCTGTGAAAGGGGTGAAAAGGTAACATCTCAGACATGCATTTTGGGGACTTTGGGGACAAACGGTGATTGGGGTAAGAATAACTGGCTCCAATCATCAATGGGGCATTAATGACTTTTCATTTCCCTTGTTAATAAGTTAATATATCTTGTTTAAATTGCTTTGTGAGTCTTGCTGCTGCCTGCGGGTGGGAAGAGCCTGGGGGCAAAAGTCCAATTTTATTTTATTTTTAATTTTTTTTTTGCATATTTTACAATATATGATTGTATAACTGCTGATCCCCATGGAAATACCCTCCACAACATCTCCCCTGGTTACTTTGCCTCCTTTCTTTTTGTTGTTTGTCCATGTTTAGCCCTTTAGTCTTTTTTTTTTTCCTTGATCCATTTCCTCATCCTTGGTGAGGGTGCAATTTCCCAGGACTTGGTAAAACGTGCTGTTTATCATTCCTGTACTGCTTTTGGAGCACCTTTGGCTTGTATGATTGTTTCTTGTTTCTTGGTGGGTCTCATCTCCGCAGTTTGTGCCACAAAAGTCCAATTTTAAATGTGCCCCTTATTTTTCCTTTGGCATACAGGCTGGAGGCTTCTTGCCCTACTTAAATACACTAACAATATGCCTTATTTCTGAGAAATTTAGTTTTTATTTCATTTTTAAGTTATTTTTTTAAAGTATAAGGTTTCTTTTGCTACATGTCTTTAGTATAGCATCTACTGATGAATAAGGACAGTCTCTTTGTGCTAAGGGACTCTCACTTTTTGTTTTTCCACCTGTTCAAGTCCCTAAGGACAGCCAACTCCTTTACTTTCTGGTTTTCACCATCTTTCTCCCACTCTCTAATTACAGACACTTTAACCTTAACTTAGGGTTCCCAATTCTTCCCCACTCTGCAAATGGCCAATAGAGAAATAAAGTCATTGGAGACATTTATGGAGCTTCCATTGCTCATCTCTCAATTCATTAGAAATGCTCTTCTCTTCCACATAACCACTCTCCCAAAAATTGCACCCCATTTTCACAAATTCATCATTTCATCCATTTTTATTCCCTATCAGTTCTCATTACATGAGAACTCAAGAGAGATCGTGCTGGCTCCTTTATACCCACCTACAAGCATACTCATTTCCTTTGTACAATAACAACAGAACATCAAACTACACATCCTTCAATTGGACTTGCTCTACCACCATATTTCATCCCTTTATCTAATGAGAGTCTACAAGCCTACACTTGTGCTATCATTCCCATTCCTTTGTTACCTCTATTAACTGGCTTTCCCTCTCTCTCTCTCTTCCAGCAAAATTTGTCCCTCAAATGGTTACCAACTAACTTCCTATTACTAGTTGTGGTCTTCAATCTCTTTATCCTCTTGACACAATCTAAGATACCGGAACAAAATGTCACCTCTTTCTTGAAACTCTCCTGTGGCTTCCCTAAGAGTCTTCTATTTCTCCCTCTACTTCTCTGGTCTCTGACATACTTTTTATCTGTTTTTTCTCCTTCAATCCTAACGCAAGCAGCCTCAAGATTCCACTCTCAGTACTATTTTTCCCTTCAAAATATGGGAGTTTTGTTCATTATTATTCTAACATGTTGGGCCCTATTTGCTGGTAAACTTGAAGATCTATTGCATAGAACTACTGTATCTAATCCAATGCACAAACCCTTTTTGTGAAGGCTGCCATATGTGAACTGGACTAAGCTGAAGACACAACTGACCATGTGCTCAGTTTCAGATGGCATAGTCTGTGGTTGGTTTTCTGCTTGTGGGACATTGTACAGTATATGTAGTAAATTATCTAGTATTATCTAGTATTCCAAATGTGGAACTCAAATAGATTGATACTGCCTTTAAGAAAGTCACAGGTCTTTCTAAGCTTCTCTCCAGAGCTCCCGATTTTCTATATTTCGGCCACTGCTCTGTCTCCTATTTCCTGCAAGCACATAGAATGCAACTTACTCAAAAGGGACCTCGTTGAACCATGTGTTCCTTTTCCTATGAATCCTATTTTCACCATAGCACCATCATCCTCTCAACTTTCAAACCACAATTTATCTTGACTCTATAGTCCCGTTCACCCACACACCCCAAAAGAGCCAGACTAGTTAATTTTTGCATGCAACCATGACAAATTCAACTTTCCCTCTTAGATCAAGGGAACTACCCCAATTTAGTCACCGTTGCTTTTCTCCCCCCAGGAAATGGTACATCTCCTAACAAATCTATATTCTATTTCAACGTGGTTTGTTCTCTGCTATTATTCTAACCTCACAACTTGGGCACAGCTCTACTCCCCTCTCTTTTCCCAACACTGGTCAACACAAGACCTCACACTCCTCTGTCATGCATCCTATACCATTCATCCCCACTTTTAAGATTCTAATCACATCCTTCACCTCTTCTACAGAGCCTTTGTTTGTTCCCACAAGTTAAACTTAATTTTTCTTCTTTGTAAAGTAACCTAGATGTGTGTCTGTACATCTGGGTGCTTCTCATTATTTTGTCCTCTGTACTGTTGTAGCTTCTATCAAATTCCCTCTTGCTTCTGCCTCCCACTAGTTTATAAGCTCACTGAATGCAGGGACTCAGTGAAAAACATTCTGATTCCCTACTGGAGTCCTGCTAGACTAGGTGCTCGATAAGTCTCTGCTAGATGGAAAGATGCTGAAGGCACTATTTTATGAACATATGCTGTCACATGGTGCTACTTCCCGAAGATGACAATGATGTGGGAGTGAAATCCAAATAACCGGACACCTTTGATATCTTTAGGGTCATCCTCAAAGCAAATTCAATTCAGGCAATCTTACTACCGAAGTTCTAGAAAAGGTTCTGGGGAAAATGGAAATGTACCAGAACTGGACTCTCAGTCTCCTCAGAATTACAAACAGTCTTCAGTTTCACTGCTTTGGATACTAAGACATCTCCAACTTTATGAATATCTGAACTGCCAACTTTAGGAATGGAAAAAGGAGAAAATTATCAAAGTCCCATTTAACCTTCCCTCAGGAAAGCTTCATCACTTTGTCTGGCCACTAAATGGCAGGCTAAAAGCCTTAATAAAGCTTTCAAATGCATTTTTACCTTCACAAACAGGAAATTTTCTCAGATCTGGAGCATCTAGCCAATTTAGAATTGTGTGGAAAACTTATTATTAATACTACTAGTTTCTTCCTACTTAAGTCTAAACACATAAAATGGACAAAATTATCAAACAATGACATGTAAAATCAGTTGTTAATTTCAATGGACTCTTATTTTGTTTGGGGGTAGGGACAAATTTTACTTATAACAGGAATTCCTTTCTTTCTTTAAACACTGGATGTAAGCCTTTATATAAAGGGATACTTCTGAAGTTTCTAAGTAACAAACTAGAGAAATTAATGACTTCAAAGTTTCTTTCATAAACATTTGCAAAGAAAGTTTTCAAAATATTTGGAAAAACAGAAGGATGTATCCTTCAATATTCTAATATTATGATCCTTTTGGAAGAATTGCACCTTATTAAAAATGTGATCTAATTTTCTGATGCATCCATTTTAGTAGCAAATGCATCTGATTTTCAAAAACTGTGGGACAGAGATATGCATTTAAATTTAAGAGAATTCTTCTCTCATTGTCCTCTCCTGTGAAAGATATGGCCAAAGACATAAAGCCTGTTTGTTACACAAATACATATAGTTTTATATATCACCAGTCTTTTTAACTGTCAGACTAATCTGGTCACAAAGCTACAGATCTCACCATTTCAGCTTATACTGATGGCCATATTTTTAAAACTGCAATACTTTTTGCAAGTTACCTTTCCTTCAGATGTAAAGAATGCTGAAGCTGGAGTTTCTCAAGGTCAGAGCTGTCCTGTATATTGTAGGGTGTAGACAGCATCTCCAACCCCTATATACTAGATATCAGCAGTATCCTTACTAGCTCCTATATACTAGATATCAGCAGTATCCTCACTAGCCCCTATATACTAGATATCAGCAGTATCCTTACTAGCTGTCAATGAAAAAAATATGTTCAGATACAGCCAAACAAACGTCCCCTGGAGGCAAAATTCTCCCTTAGCCGAGAACTACCACGACTGAGGGAAGACAGCTAGCTCACTTTCAGTATGTTCTCAGATAAACATACCCCTTCCTATGTGACCCCAATATTAGGATAACTGGTGTCTTTTCAATATATAAGAATTGTTCTGTATTTATGGATACATTCAATGTGATTTTTGGAGAAATACTGTATCTCACATAACTAACCCAACAAATGAACATTTCACTAAGCACCTGGAGCATGGTTGGCAGGATGCTGCCCTCTGTACAGAGATAAAAGTCATGGGCTCTTTGCATTTGGAACTTTCGTTAAAGTTGGGAAACAGCCATGGGGGTTGCAGGAAAATGGAGAGGCAGAGCTAAATCAGGTGAAAATAACTACTCAGGGGAGAAAAGATTAATGGCAGCACTCATCTCCAAAAGGGCTTTTGGAGATGATGAAATCCAAGCATTGAAAACGAGCATATATCAAGTAAGTAAAGAGAAGAGAAAGTAAGTCATACAGAATACATAAATAAGGCTGGCTGGAAAAAGGCTCCATCAGAATTCACAGAGAGCATGGTGCATAAGACACATCCAGGTAATGGAGGGTTCTGAGCAACAAGCGGAAAATCTGGACTTGATGTAGTAGACAATACAGATTATTTTGAGCATATACATGGCATGAGAAGAGTGTTTAACATGAACTAGAATATGGTTAACACAAAGTTGGGGATGGGGGAAGAATATTCATATAGCTAGATATTAATGGATCCCTGTAAGTGTGACAATGACAATAAAAAAGAAAAATAGGAACCAGGGACATTTTGAAGGTAAAGTTGTTGGACTTGGAAAATTAATCTTCAAAGTTAAGTCTATATGACTAGAAAATCAAGGAACTTCTCAATGTATTCATGCCATCTACTAAATTTTTAATCTTAGCATGTTTCTCCACTATTTAATCAACTCATATGTATTATTAACATTTTACAAATGAGGGTATTGAAAGGAAAACCTTAAAATATGACATACTAAGCATGCGGTATACATTTAGACAAGACAATTATGTATCCATAATCTGATGGGAACTCATTTGAGGTATCAGTTATCTGGAATTACCTCAGAATCTCCTTAAAATGCAATTTCTCAGGTGATCAATGAATCATCCCACTTCCTTAGCTCCTTTATTTAAACCCACTCCTTAGTAGGGTCCGATACAACTAATTTAAAATTTCAACAAACAAAAAAATTCAAAACCTTGTTTACCTCTCAAGCTTCATCATGGATTCAAGTTCAAAGTCATATTCAAATTAATTCCCAATTTTCCAAGTGCTTTTAGTGCCATCCACCTCAGTCATCTCATCTTGCTTTCAATTTAACAATTAGGGGAAAAAATTTATACCTACTCTGGGTTTTTCTTTTCTCACCCACTAATATTAAAGGAAAGTACCAAGAGTGGGCGTATTCATTACATGAATGGTAAGTTTGATAGAAGATGCACTGGTCCTGGGCCTGAAGTGTTTTCTGCAATTTATACAAGACTAATGATTTTGTGTCTCTCACAAAGTGATGTTAAAGAGTTCCTTTTGTAATGCAGATTTTTTGAACCTCAGTACTGTCAACATTTTGAATTTTCTTTGTTGTATGGAGGTGTCTTACACTGTTGCAGGGTATTTAATAGCACCCATGACTTCGACCTCTTACATGTCATTAGCAACATCCCTCCCCGTAACAAAAAAAAAAGAAAAAAGAAAAACATGTCCAGAGATTGCCAAATGATCCCTGGGAGGAAAAACCACTTATATTTCAAGACCAATACTCAAATAGAAGGCTATTTAGAAGACAAACACTAGTCAAGTAATGTTTGTATAATTCAGTTTCAAAGAATGAACAAATATGAAGGAGAAGAAAAGAAAAAAACCTATGATTTCTTTGACTCTAAAACAGGTATTGCTTTTACTCCCAACACAATTTCAAGCTCCAGTGAAAGAACACCAGTCACATAACCTCTCCTCAACCCCATTTCAGATTAGGCATATTTTCAGTGCATAGCTGAACCTGGGATGAGTTGGAGGAAGATCATGAGAATGCCCATACCACTTCTACATGTTAGCACTTCTTCAGGTTCAAGTCACTTAGCATCAAAGAGATATTGTTTGGGGGGGTTGTTGATGAAAGCATCAGCTAGTGAGTTGTTCTTAAAGGATCCTCTAGTGATCATGAAGTCAAACAAATTTTCACTCAATGACTAAAAAAATGTTTTCTGTAGCAATGCTCCAACTTTTCAATCTCAATAGCATGATTCTGCCACCAAAATTAGTAAGTTCAAGACATCATTGTGACTGGAAGCTGTTTATACTCTTCCATACACCCTACTCTTCAATCTTCTCAAGAGGTGCTACAGATGAAATGTACCTAAATTTTCAAGACTAAAAAATTACTGTTAAGTCTTGGCATGCAATTTTTAATCTGTCTAGTAACAGGTATGGCTATGAATGATGCTTAGTCAAAGCTCAAAATTATTTATGAATGATTTTTAAAGCTGCAATTTCATGACAAATATGGTATTTTGCTTCTTAAAAACTCAGATCTTAGCTAGAACAACAAAGAAACAATGTCAACCAATTATTTTTTTATTTTTGGCCTCCAGAGTGCCAAACAATTTATGCTGTTTTATTTTTATTTTTAAAATTTATTTAGATATAAATTTCACATCATTGTAATCCCAGGGTTTCATTCCCCCCCCCCACTCCCCACCATTCTTCCCTCTTTCCCCCCCTGCCTGAAGTTGTGCACTTCAGTTTGGTGCTTAGCTTGCTTTGACTTTTCCTCATGGCTTTTGTTTATTTTTTCCCTATATCCCATATATTAGTGAAACCATTTCGCTTCTGTCTTTTTCTTTTCGACTCATTCCTGCTAAGTACATCCACGTTATTAAAAATCATCCAATTTGTAATTTTTAATTGATGAGTAATATTCCAGTGTATATATACCACATTTTTTTCATCCAGTCATCTGTTTGGGGGCATTTACGTTGCAATTACAAATAGTGCTGCAGTAAATATCTGAGCACAGGTGCCCCTTTGTACCCACATTGAGGTCTCTTTTGGGTAGATTCCCAAGAGAGCAATTGTTGGGTCAAATGGTAGTTCCATTTTCATTAGCTTGAGGGTCCTCCACACCCCTTTCCATAGTGGTTGAACTAGTTTACATTGCCACCAGCAGTGTAGTAGTGTTCATTTCTCTCCACATTCTCGCCAGCAATCCTTGTTGCCTGTTCTTTGGATGTGGGCCATTCTTACTGGTGTAAGGTGGTATCTCATTGTGGTTTTGATTTGCATTTCCCTTATTGCTAGTGATGTTGAGAATTTTTCATGTGCCTGTTGGTCATTTGCATTTCCTCTTTGGAGAAGTGTCTTTTCGGTTCTCCCCATTTTTTGATTGGGCTTCTTGTTTTGCTTTTGTTTAGCTGTGTGAGTTCCTTGTGGATCTCTTATTAAACCCTTATCCCTCTTCAGTTGGGTTTCTTTTTGTTTTTTCTGTTGTCTCTTTTGCTGTACAGAAGCTTTTTAGTTTGATGTAGTCCCATCTGTTTATGTTTTCCTTTTTTTTGCCGTCTGTAGATGTTTCCAGAAAGGGATTTCTAAGTTGCAATTCATGGAGGGTTTTGCCCAAGTTTTCCTCTATGTATTTTATGGTTTCAGGCCTGACATCTAAGTTTTTTTATCCATTTTGAGTTGATTTTTGTACATGGTGTGAGGGAATTTTCTTGGTCCATTTCTTTGCATGTCTTAGTCCAATTTTCCTAGCACCATTTATTGAAGAGGCTATTGGAACCAATGTAAGTTTGTTCCAATGTAAGTTTTTCACTCCTTTGTCAAAGATTATTTGACTATATATGTATGGTTTTACTTCAGGGCACTCAATTCTGTTCCATTGGTCTGATTGTCTGTTTTTGTCTACGGCCATACCACCCTGAATGCGCCCTATCTTGTCTGATTATCTGTCTTTGTACCAGTACCAAGCTGTTTTAATTATTATGGCTTTGTAGTATAGTCTGAAGTTTGGAATTGTAATACCTCTGTTCTCTTTTTTTCTGGTCAGGAGGTTTTTTTGATATTCAAGGTCTTTTGTTATTTCCATATGACAACTCCATCACACCATGTACAAAAATCAACTCAAAATGGATAAAAGACTTAGAGGTCAG
>PVHY01017362.1:0-31586 GCA_004024945.1 Uropsilus gracilis
GCGGGAGGGGGAGGGGAGGAAACAAGAGGTGGGGAAGGGAAAGGACACCGAAAAGGGGACCCCGAGGAGTCACTGCGGGGAAACATGCCCAGGAGAGCTGGTCATTTGCCCAGAGGGAGACCCGCCTGTGGCCTCTGGTGTGGCACAGCCTGTGTGAGAAGTGGGGGTCCCTCTCTCTGCTGGCCGTGTGACCTCTGACCTCACCGACTCCCCTAGATGGGACCCCCTGGAGGGGTGAAGCGGAGGGCACGATCCTCCGCAGGTGTCCAGTGTCCCGCGTGTCCAGGACCTGGCCATGGGCGGACTGGACGACCCGTGGGCTGCCACCCCGTCCCCATTGAATGGAGGACACGACGGAGGGGGTGCCCCCTACTCCTGCTGCACCGCCAGTGTCCTGAAACGGGGAGATCCTCATCTTGGAGCCCAGAGCCCGGTGGCCGGCGCTGCCCAGGACCCATCCAGAGTGGAGTCATTCCGCCCGTCCCTAGACCCTGTGCTGTGAACGCCTGGTCCACAGCCAGGGAGTCTGCTCCCTCGGAATTGGGGGGATTCAGCTGGGACTCGGGGTCTGGAAACTGGAGACACAGAAGGGGAAGGATCATCGGTGCCCGACGGGGTGCGGAGTCCAAGGACACAGGCGCCCCTAGAGCCCAGACAAGCCGGAAATGGTGGACACGTGCGCAGTGTCCCGTGTCTGTGATTAGAAGGACGGGGGGACCTCTGTGAGGCACTGGACTCCCCGCGGAGGATCCTGGGAACAACAGACGCAGGAAAATACAGCCGAGGACACGGACGGAGCAGGACCCCCGAGGGGCTCCCCTGCCCCGGGGTCACCGGGCACGTCCCCACGTCCCAGGAGGCTTCACGCGATTCGCCTGTCTCTGGGAAGCGCAGACTTCAGGGGAGACAGAGTCACTCATCTGGAAGGTTCCTGAGACACCTGTCAGAGCCAGGAGGCCCTGAGTTGGCTCCGTGCCGGTGGGTGTGAGCTCCCCCTGGTGGCAGCGCCCCTGGTGCTGGGGTTGGATCTGGGGACCGGGCTCCTGGAAAGGACCTGGGAGGCTCAGGGGCTCGGGCAGCCCAGCGGTGGTTGCTCAGGACAGGCTGTGGGACTCAGGAAGGAAGAGCCTGATGGGGGTCCATGGAGATGGGTGTGGGGGTGTAATGAAGGGTGGGGGTTCAGGGGCTTTCAGGGAACAGAGGTGTTTCCTGTGGACTTGGGGTGCTGCCCTTGTCCTTATTTGGGACTTCTGAAGTTGACTTGAGATTTGAGGACATCAGAATTACAATGAGCACATAAGGTGGGGGGCAGATTCTGTAGGTCATCCTTGCAGTGGCCAGAAGCTAAGGCTGGGGAGACACCAAGAGGTGAGCCCACTTCCCTCCATGACCACAATAGCCGAGTGTCAGTGCAGCATGACGATGAGGTCGTGTCAGTTATCTTCCCGTCACAATTGTGCCGAACTGGAAGTGACCACGCAGGGAAGCCTGGGAGAGCTTCAGCACCAGAGACTTTAGCCTCAATGACCTGGTGACTCCAGGGGAGCAGGGAGATGATGTCAGGTGTGGGTGATACCTGAGGGGAGGGGACATGTCCTGTGCCCCGGATGGACAGAATTTTCTCTCCAATGTCCCCACGCTGAGGGTGGAGCAGCCTCCTCCTGTCACCAGCACAGGGATGCGACAGTGTCTGTGAGAATATTCTCAATGTAAACCTTAACGACTACAGGTGGGCTGAGGACCCTGGGCCTCAGGCGCCCCCCTGGTGGCTGCACCCCTGGGTACTGAGCCTACAGCCCTCTTCTGGGCAGGGGTTGGATTCTGGGCTCACACCCCACCCCGCAGGCCCCACAGGCTCATCATACTGACAATGATGCTAATCATCTGGTGGCCAGGCAGGACTCAGGCTCCCAGACCACAGATCCCTGGAGCTGCCCGCAGAGGCCACCATTGTCAGGATGTGGAAACCTGGCTCTGCCCCTGCTCTCTACCTGCTGACTTCTAGGAACAGAGAGGCTCCCAGCCCCTGTGGTCGTGACCAGGGACGCAGGGCAGTGCCAGTCTCAGCCCCGGTTCCCAATGTGCTGAGGCCAAGTCACCCTCCTGGCCATACGCGGCCTGACCCCGCAGGTCCGGCCACTGTGAACACTGACCATTGCTGACCCACCCTGACCACGCCCCAGTCTCCTGTGGAGTCCTGCTGAGGCCATTGGGTATCTTCCTGTCCAACCGCGGCCCTGAGCACCCATGTCCAGCACGAAACGGAGCCATGTCCTGGGTATGCTGACCTGCAGGGACAGGCCGATGCTGGGTGGTCAGAGAAGGATGCAGCTGGTGGCCGGGGCACTCCTGGGGCTGCAGGCCTTGGACACACCCAGGTTCCCCTGTATCCGCACACCCCTCAGTGTGTCAGCCCCTTGTAGGCAGCTCCTCAGTGTCGGGGGCAGAGCTGGCCATGTTCGTGGGCACCCAGGCCCCTGAGAACAGGATGCTCGGAACTGGCCCGGTTGTCACCGATCTTTCTCAGCCCGGACATATTTCCTGCCGGGTCTGAGGGGTCACCTCCAGGACAGTGGGCCTTCACCCTTGGAGCCACCCCGTAGTCCATGGGGAACCCCGGGTGACAGCTCAACCTTGTCCCCTCCTGTCGCTGTGAGGACGGGCTGACCCAGGGCTGCAGCCTACATCAGGAGCTCTGTGCGCCCCAGCTCCACTAGGGCAGTGATAAGAGTGCTGGTCCCTGGGGTTTGGCCTGGCCGTGGCCTGCTGTGGGCACAGACGCTGGGCTGGGCCTGAGGGGTCCTGGGGCTGCTGTCCAAGAGCGGGGCCTGCGCCTTGGCCACACAGCCTCTCCCGGGGCTGACCGACCTCCTGGAGCAAAGAGACAGAGAGAGGCGCTGGGCTCCCCAACATGGGATCCAAAGGCCTGGCCCCCAGGAGGACAGGTCACACCCCAGGAAGGGACCTTACTGTCTCTGAGAGTCAGTGACCCCAGCTGAGGCGCCCATCTTCCCATGTGCAGTGGTCACTGCCTCCTGTGGAGACCACATTGCTGCCTCCCGGGACACACGGCAGCCAGAGCCCGAGACCCGAGTCTCCAGGGACCAGTCCCAACTGCGTGGCGAGTTCAGTCCAGCCGTGGGCTTGCTGGGCCCGGGAGAACTGGCTCTGCTCTGGCCATGCCCGGCTTCCTTCGGTTCCCACAGTGACCCTGGAATGTCCACTCTGCGGGGAGGGATCATGGCCGGTGCTGCTTCCATGGGTGTTCCGCTTCTGCCGGTCATCCTAGGCCTGTCCCAGGAGCCTGAGTCTCCTCCACGGGCTTTTTCCCCTACAGGGTGGGCCTGGCTGAGCCTGGAGCTGGCAGCCCTGCATACCTGGGGGTTGGGAAGCAGGAGTGACCAGTTCAGGGGAACCCTATCCATGGACCGACCCTTAGCCATCCCAGCTCTAACCTGCTGAGTGTCCATCCACACAGGCCTATTGTCCCAGAACCTGCAGGACCCCTCTAGCCCCAGGTCGACAGAGGGGCCCAGGCACTGTCCTGGGCTTGGCCCTCAGAACTGAGTAGGCAGGACAGCGGGGACGACAGCCGGCAGCTGAGGCTCCGAACACCTCCCACCCCGGCTCCCACAACTCAGAACCACAACTCAGAAGACACCTTCACTCCTCACTGTCCCCACTCATCTCTGCTCACACCCCAGGGTCTCTCCTGCTCCACAAATCACCTCAAATGTCAGTCAGGAAACCCCAGCCTCCAGGTGTTTCCTGAGCCCCTGGTGTCTTGAGGAGCAACTGTGTCCCAGCGCCCCCTGCTGGACCCGGGCATTGTCATCCCAACCCTGTCCCTGCAGGGTTTGTGTCTGAGCTCACACTCACTCCCCTCACTGTGTGTCTCGCACAGTAATACACGGCCGTGTCCTTGGCTCTCAGGCTGCTCATCTGCAGATACAGCGAGTTCTTGGCGTTGACTCTGGAGAAGGTGAATCGGCCCTTCACTGAATCTGCGTATTATGTGCTACCATCACTGCTAATTGCTGCAATCCACTGTAGCCCCTTCCCTGGAGCCTGGTGGACCCAGCTGAAGGCATAGCTGCTGAAGGTGAATCCAGAGGCCGCACAGGAGAGTCTCAGAGACCCCCCAGGCTGCACCAAGTCTTCCCCAGACTCCACCAGCTGCTCCTCACACTGGACACCAGTAAACACAGACACAGTCCATCAGGACCCTGGCTCACGACCATGGGTTCTCTCCTTCCTGACACCTCCCCTCCTCAGGGTCTCCTGTTCCCCAGGAATTACCTCCAAGAAGAGCCACGAGGAGCAGCCAGCTCAGCTCAGGCTCCATGTCGAGTGTCTGCATTCAGTGCTGACCCCAAGTGGACACCTGGATGCGGGCTGGGCTCCTGTGCAGAGCTGCAGGGTCAGGCTGGCTGGTTTTCATGATCAGGGGGCCGGCCCTATTTGCATGTCTCCTGCTATATAGCAGGTCTGGGCTGGTGTCTGTGCAGAGAGGAGCCTTGGGAGGGTCCTGGGGACTCTGGGACTGTAATAGCTGTGTGAGCATGTGACTGTATTGGGGACAGAGCTGGGAAAGCCTGAGCACATGTTATGGGCAGCTCAGGTGCATGTGCTCAGCAGGTGCACTACTGGGTCTTCCTCTTGCATGAGTTCTTCATATATTTTGGATACAGTCCTTTGTCAGGTGTGACTGTACAAATATTTACTCCATCTGAGAGTTATTTTTATTGATCCGTAATTTTAATGAAGCTTTCATTGAATGTAACCAGTTCAATATTACTTATATCACTCCTCTTGCCTCGGACACCTGTCCATAATGGTATCCCTGAAGTCAAAGCTGAGGTGTGTGTAGCTGTATTTGTCCTGTGTTGATTCCATAGCTCAGTTAGGAAATGATCTCCCTGCTCAAGGCAGAGAACTAGGTCAAAAAACCGAGGTGTATTTGTACAGTGGATCCCACTCAGCTATAAAAGGATGAAGTCCTGCCATTTGCAGCAACGCAGATGAAACTGGAGAGGATGGTGTGAGGGATACATCGGGAAGAGGAGGACAGGTGCTGGATGGTCTCACACACAAGCGGGATGTGGAGACAGAGAACAAATAACAAACTCTTGATATGACTGCAAAACCGAGGCCACCAGAGAGGGAGGGGGAACAAATGAGGGAGATGATCCCCTGGAATGTGGGAGTTGCTGGACCTCTAGTGGGTGCAGGGTGTGAAGGTCCATCCTTGTAGAGACCAGAAGCTAGAGCTGTGGGAGAACCAAGAGGTGAGCACACTTCCCTCCATGACCACGATATCTGAGTGTCAGTGCAGCCATGACAACGAGGTCGTGTCACTTATCTTCCCATCACAGTTGTGCTAAACTGGAAGTCACCATGTGGGGAAGCCTGGGAGAGCTTCAGCTTCAAAGACTTTATCATCAATGACCTGGTGACTAGGGGGAGTGAGGAGACAATGTCAGGTGTAGTTTCACTCGAGGTGAGGGGACATATCCAAACATTGAGGGTGGAGCAGCCTCCTCCTGTCACCAGCACAGGGACAGGAGACATGTCTGTGTGACACTAAGTTCTGAAGGGAATACTTTCCAGCTGCAGGCCTGGACTGAGGACCTGCTGGCCTCGGGCGTCCCCTGTGGCTGCGTCCCTGGGTGCTGAGCCTTCAGCGTGGTCCAGGCAGTGGGTAGATACCTGGCTCACACTCACCCTCACCCAGCTGGCCCCGCGGGCACATCTTCCTGATGTGCTGTCCAACTGGTGACCAAGTAGGACCCTGGCCTCCAGACCGCAGATCTGCGAGCTGCCCTCTGTCCTGCCTTCGTCAGGACGCAGGAACCCAGTTCTGCCCTGTGTTCCACTCGCTGATCCTAATCTGCATGAGCTTACAGCTACCTATTGGTCCCTGTATGGTCACACGTGCCCCTGTGACTGTGACCACAGAGGTGGGTTTGTGCCGGCTCAAGGCCCAGGTGCCCAGGGTGCTGAGGTCAAGTCAACCCCAGGCCACCCTTAGGCTGACCCAGCAGAACCAGTCATTTCACGTACTGCCCGTCCCTGGCCCCACCCCGAACGTGGCCCGGGCCCTTGCCAAGTCTTGCTGAGGCCACCTGGTGTCTACCTGTGGGCCCAGATTCTGAGTTCCCGCGTCCATCACAAGACCGAGTCCACAGCTCGGGGACGCTGACCTGCTGACCAGGCGCGCTACCAGGCGGTCAGAGGAGGACACAGCTGGTGGCCAGGAAGCTCCTGGTGGTGTGGGTTCTGGAACCCTCCATTACCCCCCTCGCAGGCAGGTCCTCTGTGTGGGGGCAGAACTGGCCTGTGTGAGTGGGCGCCCAGGCCCCTGGGGACAGGAATCATGGACATACACAATTCTTGCAGGTCCTCCTCAGCCCGGATGTGTCTCCTAAGAGGTCAGAGGGGTCACCTCCAGGACTGCAGGTCGCCTGCCCTTGGAGTCATTCCTGGAGTCCATGGGGGGTCCAAGTCGACCGCCCATCCCTGCCCTTCCTTTCACCTTGAGGACGCATTGACCCCAGGGCCAGGTCCTGAGTCAGAGGCTCTGTGCGTCTCGGCTCCAAGCCCCGCAGAGGCAGAGCTGACACACTGTGTGGGGGGAGCACTGCACCAGGGCAGAGGGACGTGGCCTGGCCATGGGGAACATGAGCCCCAGGGGTTGGTTGTTCAGAAACCACACAGAGGCCTGGAGTAGGTGGAGGAGGATCCCGCCCTGCTGAGGCCTCATCTGTGAAGAATACCGGCCTCCCATGGGGGCTCAAGAGGTGTGTGGGGAGGGGAGCCCATCAGACAATCCAGGAATCCTGGGGGCTGAGGCCTTGCAGAGGGAGCCCCCACAGGAAGCCCTGCCCCCCCCACACCAGCAGCTGCTCCTGGGTTGTGCTCTGTTGTCTGAGCTTCCTGTGTCTCCTGGGTCCCTGGGACCCTAGGGATCCTGATCATGCTCCAGTGGTACTTCCCCAAGCCCAGCCCCTGTCCCTGCAGGGTTTGTGTCTGGGCTCACACTCACTCCCCTCACTGTGTCTCTCGCACAGTAATACACAGCCGTGTCCTCGGTTCTCAGGCTGCTCATCTGCAGATACAGCGAGTTCTTGGCGTTGTCTCTGGAGATGGTGAACCGGCCCTTCACAGAGTCTGCATATCTTGTGCTACCACCATCGTATCTAATCCATGCAACCCACTGCAGCCCCTTCCCTGGAACCTGGCAGACCCAGCCCATGTGGGAGCTGCTGAAGGTGAATCCAGAGGCTGCACAGGAGAGTCTCAGAGACCCCCCAGGCTGCACCAAGTCTCCCCCAGACTCCACCAGCTGCTCCGCACACTGGACACCTGCAAACACAGACACAGTTCATCACAATCCTGGCTCACGTCCATGGATTCTCACCCTCCTGCCCCTAACCTCCTCGAGAGCACCTGTTCCCAGAATTACCTCCCAGAAGAGTCATGAACAGCAGCCAGCTCAGCCCATGCTCCATGGTGATTGTCCACGTTCAGTGCTGACCCCGAGTGGACACCTGGATGCGGGCTGGGCTCCTGTGCAGAGCTGCAGGGTCGGGCTGGCTGGTTTTCACGAGCAGGGGGCCAGACCTATTTGCATGTCTCCTGCTATATAGCAACTCTGGGCTGGTGTCTGTGCAGAGAGGAGCCCGGGGAGGAGGGTCTGGGCCTTGGGGTCATAGTAGCTGTGTGAGCCTGTGGCTTTATTGGGGACAGAGCTGTGTGAGGCTGAGCATATGTGATCTGCTGTCAGTAGTTCAGGTGTATGATCCCCGTAGGTGCGCTATCGGGTTGTCTTGCAGTTCTCCTTTATGTGTCTTGAGTTCACAATCTTAGATGTGTTTCATGCAAAATTTTCTCCTATTCGGTGAGGTAGCTTTTTTTAAAATTTAAATTATATTTCACTTTACATTTCGATATAACCCCATTTATTCCTAAGATTTTTCTTCCCTTGACTTTGGAGAACTGTCCACCTAGACATCACTGAAGCCAGCGCTGAGGGCTGCTGTACCTTGTCTTTGTCCTGTGTTGGTTTCAGCCCTATTTACATAGCATAGCAATGAAACCACCTACGTGCCTTAGGACAGACTAACGGTTCAGGATAATGATGTGTATAAAATGATGCCATATGACTCCGCAATCAAAACAGGACATGCTGTTGCTATTCGGGAGAACACGCATAGACTCTAATGCATATTGCGGAATCAGAGAGAAAGAAGGAAGAGACAATTGCTGGATGATCCCACTAGAGCATCAGTCAGAACCCAGCCAAGAATAACCCTTTGACATCTGAGGGCAGAACGGAGACCCCAGGAAGAGGGTGTTTTATAGGTATGGTGGGTGGGTGGGAGGGATGGTTGAGGTGGAGGCTTCAAGGGCCTTCTGGTGCAGGTTGGGAAGGAGACAATATTACAGGGTGGTATTTACACCTTTGGGGCAGGTACAAGATTGGAAAAGCACTCTTACTCCATGAACAATAATTGACCCGTGTCAAATCTGTCCGAATAAGCGTTGAAATCTATCACTTCTCTTCTCTGATGGCAGTTGTACCAAACTGGAAATTGCCCCCGATGGAAAGCCTGATGAACACTTAACATCAGATTCTGTAACAAGCACAACTGATGGGATCTTGGGTGGGTGAAGAATGGAACTAGGGATTACACCCAGACACAGCAGACATGCAGTCCTGACCTCCAGAACAGCGGACACAGCAACACCTGCAAAGGGGCGTGTGTTCAGTGCCAGACCACAGCACGGAGCCAAAGAGGCCATGAACAATCCAACGTTAGCTCTGGAGGAATTACCACAGAGAGCAAGGGACACTGAAACACAATGGGAGGGTGGGGAGGAAAGTGGAAAATAGAGCAGACATTTTTTTATTCTTTTTGATTTCTGTCCTACACTGCTTGTATTTGTATACATATTATTCCCTTTATGTCCCTCCCTATATCACTGTCCCTGCTCCTCCCTCTCCCCCACTCTGGTTACTCCAACTCCCCTCTCCTTGTGAGTTCTTGGGTGATGCTTGGCTCACTGGTCTCTTTTTCCTGGAGTTATGTCCTCTTTTCTGGGTGAGGCCCTATGTTCCTAGAATGCAGTCATCCAGGCTGCTGGCATCTCCAGGATTTTCTGTGAAGTGGACAGGCAGGCCTTATAAATCAGGAAGCTCTCATAGGGCAGGTGCGTGACGTGGTTCTCAGGGATCCTTTGTTGTGCTGCATCCTATGGTGGAAGTAATGTCAGGTTGCTGTCTCCTTTCCGGTGTCTGTCACATATCGCTGCTTCTGTGCCATATAGTTATAATATCTTATATTGGGAACCCAACTCCCAGTCACTGGCTGTGGAGAAGTTCCCTGGTGAGAACAGACTTCTGCAGGTTGTTGGTTCAGTTTCCCTCCTTTCTCAGAGTTTACAAGTCTTCTGTGTGGTTACAGTGGAGCAAAATTATAACAGACACATTTGATAAGGCAAATACCAAAGTAAACCATAAAATTCTATATTTTTAGAAAAAAATGATGGGGAAGCTTAATACAAAAATCAAAAAAGAGTAAGGAGAGGTTATAAGACAGAAATTGAAAGATGGAGGATCATAATGTGTACTATCAATGCATGTGTATAACCAGCTATAAAAACTACAAGAAATACAGAAATTCTTAAATACACACAGCCTCAGTGATTGAATAAGAAGAAATGAAATATCTGAGAATAATCATAGGAATGAAAGTTGAAAAACATTGAAAAACCTTCCCCATAAGAAAACCACAGGGCCTGCTGGTCTACCTAGTGAGTTCACACACCCCTCCAAAGGGTGCTGACACCATCCTTCCCTATCATTTCCAGCTACTGAGGGAGAGAGATGAGTGGTCCAGCACTGTGTAAGAGGCCAACATTATCCTGACACTAAAGCAGACAACATACAGAAAGAAGAGCAAACTACAGACAAATATCCTCAGAAATAGAGATGCAACAATTCTCAACAAAATCACCACAATGAATTAACAACATGTTAAAGGCAGCACATTCAGAATCACCTTTCTTTATTTCAGGGACACAGGATGGATGAACACAGACGAATCATCCATGGGAGTCACCATTTCAACAGCAGAAAGACAAAATTGTAGGATCAGGTCTATAGCTGCTGACAAGGAATTTGACAATAGTCACGTCCACTCATCATAAAGACTCTTGGAGATTTGAGGCTGGGAGTGACACACCTCAGCATGTCACAGACCACGTGCACATGCCCACAGGAGCATCCTACTCTGCGTGAGAGACTGATGTTTCTCAAGGTCAGGAACTAATAAGGACCTACCTGCTCCATCCTGGTCAGCTTCAGGCTGGGAGAGGAGATGCCAGAGGAACCCAGGTTTGAGAAGCAAAAGTGCAGCTCTCACTCCTTGCAGCAGCCACAACAATAGACTCCGAGAACCATAAAGGCCCCACTTACACCACTGGAGCCAGAAATCAGTCACCGCTGGAGCCAGAAATCAGTCTAGTCCACTGCAGGCTCCAAACCTTCTCTGTGTCCTGTGTGCTGAGGGGGCTGTTCCTGCATGGGTTATTATTACGGCTGATTACTATGGGTGATTGTTTTCGTGTTGCTGATTTTTCAGAGATTCTGTTCATCTTTACAATCAGTTTTTTCTCATCTATTCTATTCAATTATCATCTCCAAGGCTGCTGCTTGCATTCTCATTTTCCTAACATTTCCTTTTGCAGGGTTAATACGTTTATTTAAGGAGTCTAGAAACAATTATTTCTTGAATCCTACAATTTTGTAGCCCCAGCTTATCCACCCTGCATTAGATAACGTTGTTGTCCTTTCTTAAGTGTCAGTTTTTCCTTCCTTTGCAGTAGGCATTTATGGCCATGGTCCATTCTGACTGAATCTGTGGTAGCTGCTGTTCTGTCCAGATCATCTTGCTCTGCAGGGGCAAATGCATTTTTCCCATTGCCCATCCTTCAGCAGTCTGTCTGGGACCCAGTGAATTGCGTTTGCTGCTCACACACTTGAGTTGACTCAATGATTGGGCCTGTTCCTGGGAGTCTGTCCCGTTGGTCCATTAGCTGATTCTGTCTCAACCACGTGCCATCTTTGCTGTGCAGATGTGGAGTAGCTGAGGTGGCAAGAGCAAGGCTCCAGTTTCTTTCTTTTCAGCTGTGCTGACCTGGGCCTGTTTCTGTCCTGAGACTTTAGAGTCAGTCTGTCTGCATCCAGCAGACGGTGAGCTGGGGGTTTATAAGTTTTGCATTAAACTTTAAATTCTCTCGGGAAGTACTTATATTTTCATAATATCAAATCTTCCCATCCTTGAACGTGAGGTAGCCCTTCATATATTTGGTTTTGATTTCTCTAACAGGAGTTTCATAGCTTCAGTCATACAGCTTTTATGCAATGTTTTAATGCTGTTTTAAGCTTTAAATGCTGCACCTGAACAGTCTAATATAAACAGTATTTTCTTATTTTATTTTCATAAAAACTTCATAGTCAGTGTTCTGTGAATGTATAGAAGACCTGTAATTGACGTTAAGCAACAACATTGTGCAAACTACCTCCTATATTAATCTTGCAAACTAATCTTTGTGTAAGTTCTTATTTTGTGAAATACGTTGAGTTCCCGTTTTCTATGTAAATGTTCACATCATCTTTGAGCAATGACACCTTTGTTTCTGTGCCCCAGTCTGATTACTCTCTTCTCTTTCAGTCAGTCATTTCTTTGCAGGAGCTCAGCTATCAGCATACCCTGAACAGGTGAGTGAGCAGGGACCAGGCTCCTCCTGCCCTTGGTGGAGGGTTTCTGGTTTTTTAATTCAGGGCAGTTGTGGGTTTTTCCTACCAAGGTGAAGAATCCTGTGTGTTCTCAGTTCTGTCATCATGAGTGGACTTTGGGTATCTCGTGTGTTCTTTCTCAATTACTGATATAACAATAAAATTTCGTTTTGGTCTGCTCTTGTGGAAAACCACAATTCAGATTGTCACATATCATTGTCCCCCAGACTCAGATATGCCATTATACTCACTCTTTCTTCACAAAAAACTCTTAAATGTCAACAAGGAAATCTCATCACCAGGTGTTTCCTGAGGCCCTGGTGTCCTGATGAGCACACTGCGCCCCCGGCTGGTCCTGTGCATCCCCTGTTCATCCATTGTCCCCTTGTTCCCTCAGGTTTTGTGTCTGCCTTTGTACTCACCCTCTTAACTGTGTGTCTCTCACACAGTAATACAAGGTCGTGTCCTCGGCGCTCAGGCTGCTCATCTGCAGATGCAGTGTGTTCTTGGCGTTGTCTCTGGACATGGTGAATTGGCCCTTCACAGAGTCTGTGTACCATGCAAAACCACCAGTATTAATAATTCTTGAAACCCACTGCAGCCCTTTTCCTGGAGCCTGGCGGACCCAGGTCATGTAGGAACTGCTGAAGTCAAAACCAGAGGCCACACAGGAGAGTCTCAGAGACCCCCCAGGTTGCACCAAGTTTCCCCCAGACTCCACCAGCTGCTTCGCACACTGGACACCTGCAAACACAGACACAGCCCGTCAGGACCCTGGCTCATGTTCAGATTGTCCTGCTCCTGCCCTCTCCCCTCCTCAGAGTCTTATTTCCCCAGAAATTACCTCCTAGCAGAGATAAAAGGAGCAGCCAGCTCAGCCCAGGCTCCATGGTGAGTGTCTGCATTCAATGCTGACCCCACGTGGACACCTGGATGCAGGCTGGGCTCCTGTGCAGAGGATCAGGTGGGCTGGATTTCATGAGCAGGGGGGCGGCCCTATTTGCATGTCTCCTGTTATATAGCCATGTACCGAGTGTGGCCTCTCTCACCCTGTCTGGTCAGCTGCTCCTGGCCCATGGCTAGTGCAGGGCCATGCAGTTGTCCCTGGAGCACATACAGTGTTCTCTGCTGGACTCCTAACTGCAGGCATCTGGCCTGGATTCTGGTGCTTTGCAGCGACTGGAGTGAAAGCCTCTTCCAGGTCAGATACAAACTGACTTGTGCTAGACAGAGGTCAGCAGGTCCATCACATCTGCCCCTGAAGGCACAGCTGCAGACATGGGGAACCACTGTCCTCAGCCCACAGGAGTCCATCTTCACACACCAAGTACATGAGTTTCCTCTCTGACAGTACACAGGATATGGGGGCCATGGGCGACCCACACAATGCCACCTCCTGTTCGGCCACAGTGCCTGTCGGCCTCCGTGGGCTCCAGGCCACTGACGCTATTTGGCATCAGTCACTCATCCAGGACTGGCCGCTGTGACGGTGGCTGCTGTTCAGCTTGGCCAACACCACGACCTCCCCATACATTCCCTCAGCAGAAACTCTAGGCTGAGGACTCTAGCCCCAGCCACACCCCTACCACCCCCAGGATGAGCGAATGGACTGGGGTCACGGACACCTTACACTGCTGTGGGGCATCGCCCACCCAGGGGCGTCTTACTGCCATCATGGGACACGCTGGCCTCCCTGGCCGTCAGCGTAGCCAGCAGAGCCCTGAGACTCCTCCGGCTCCCACATCACAGGGAGTCTCTGCCCAGACCCCTGAGGCCCAAACTGTCCCCACATTGGCTGGGACCTGGGTCAGCGAGCTCCACTGTGACCTCCTGTCCTGCCCATCCCTGGGCACTGCCCGGGCTCATCCCGGTCAGCAGTGAGCCGGGTTCCCCGGCCTGGGCTATGGGCAGTGGTCCTCCAGGGCAGGGCAGGCCTGGGCCTGGGGACCGCAGCTTCCCTTTCTCCCCGGTTGCCCCCTCTCCCAGGAGCGCACCCCTGTTCCCCGTGACTGGCTCCTTCTCTCGGCAAGTGTGCGCTGGCAAGTGTCCACGGCCGCATCTACGCTGCTCTCCATGGTCCACCCACACAGGACAGTGGGGACCTGAGGGGCGTCTGGCTGTTCTGCGTCCTTCTTGGTGGCCGAGCAATCCCGTTCCTTGTGGGAGTCCAGCCTCCCGACACTTCCCGCATGGACACAACATTTTCTCCGCCGCCCTGGTGGGGCTGGACTGGTCACTGGGCCTGGATGTGGACAAGGGGCCTGGGCTGAACTGAGTCCTTGTCCAGCTGTGATGTCCTGGGCTTCGGGCTGTGACTGTGCCTGTCCCAGGGTGGTGCGTTCCCAGCACGAGGGGCCGCTTTTTGGTGTCTGTGAGTGTCTCAGCCCCGTGGGTCTCCCATCACCCGACACCTGGAAACTGACCACTGACCGTGCACTGAGTGCCCGCTCCATTCACCCGCCAGCTGTGCTGCGCCCACTGCAGTGTAATGGGCGGGGTCCCGAGACAGCTCCTCTTCTCCAGAGCTGCGCAGTGACCCATCCACCTAGTCCAGGAGCACAGGTGCGGGCTGCTGCGGCCTGTCCTGGGCACTGCTGGGCTGTGCACCTAAGTCCAGCAGGTCGGTCAGGTGCGCGGTGGATGCCGGAGACCCTCAGCTTCTGGGGCATCATCAGCCTGACAACTGGGACCTTGGCTGCAAGTTCCCGTCCTCTGAGTCCTGTTAGAGAGCCCTGAGCCGGGGCCATCCTGGCGACTCTGGAGCCACAGGTCATGCTCCCGGGATTTCTTCGAGGCCTCAGACCTTCACAGAGGCCTGTGCCTTAACCCACAGCCCCAGGACTCGTATCGCCTTCGAGCATGGCCACAGCAGTGCAGGGCCACCAGCCCAGCCCTGTCGCCTGTGGACACAGTGCCTGCCCAGGGTGCCTGATGTGCAAGGGCCTGTCCACCTGGATGGGGGTCATATATGACTGGCCATTCATGGGAGGAGTCCATGGAGAAAGCAGGAAGCTACCGTGTCCACCTACTTAAGTTTGGCCATCCGTATCTCTTCTGAGGCCTCAGAGGTCCCTACTCGCTGTGTCCATCCTGCCAACACACGTGGGAGGATCCTGGGAACAACAACACAGCCAAGGACACGGACGGAGCAGGACCCCCGAGAGGCTCCCCTGCCCGGCGTCACCGGGCACCTCCCCGCGTCCCAGGAGGCTTCACGCGATTCGCCTGTTTCTGGGAAGTGCAGACTTCAGGGGAGACAGCGTCGCTCATCTGAAGGTTCCCGAGACGCCTGTCAGAGCCAGGAGGCCCTGGGGGTCCGGGAAGTCCTTCAGGTCCAGGTCCAGCTGCCCTGAGCTGGCTTCCTGCTGGTGGGTGTGTGTGCCCCCTGATGGCGGCGCCCCTGATTTTGGGTCTGGTTCTTGGGACCAGGCTCCTGGAAGGACCTGGGAGGGCTCAGGGGCCCAGGGGCAGCCCAGGGGGTGTCGCTCAGAATGGGCTGTGGGACCCGGGAAGGAGGAGCCTGATGGGGGTACATGGAGATGGGTGTGGGGGGTTAATGAAGTGTGGGGGTTCAGGGAGCAGAGGTATTTCCTGTGAACTTGGGGTGCTGCCCTTGTCCCTGTTTGGTTATATCTGGAATTGATGGGTTTGTGGAGATCAGAATTTTGAAGAGCAAATGTAGAGTCTCTGAGGAGACACTGAACTGCTTCCTGCAGTTTTCAGCTTAATTTTCAGGTTTTAGCCTCAGTGTGGCCGAGGTGGGGGATTCTCTGTTGTCCTGCACTGCATCTCCCTGACCCCAGGGTTAGCACTGCTCCAGGCTCACAGGGATGGGGCCCCGACCACAGGGAAGAAGAGACCCCAGGGTCTGGTTGCAGAAACTGCACCGAGGCCTAGAGGAGGTATAGGAGGATCCCTCTCTGCTGAGGCCTCATCTGAGAAATGACAGACAGACCCCGGCCTCACATGGGGGCTTACAGAGTGTGGGGATGGGGGCCCCTCAGAGCAGAGCCAGGGGCCCTGGGGACTGAGGGCTTGCAGAAGAAACCCCACAGGAAACCCTGCCCCCAACCCCCCTGCAGCTGTTCCCAGGCTGTGCTCTGTGCTCTGAGCTTCTGTTACCTGATCATGCCTCAGTGGTCCTGCCCCAGCCCAGCCCTGTGCCTGCAGGGTTTGTGTCTGGGCTCACACTCACTCCCCTCACTGTGTGTCTCTCGCACAGTAATACATGGCCATGTCCTCGGTTCTCAGGCTGCTCATCTGCAGATACAGCCAGATCTTGCCGTTGTCTCTGGAGATGGTGAATTGGCCCTTCACAGAGTCTGCGTAGTATATGATTCCACTACTACCACTAATGTATGCAATCCACCCTGGCCCCTTTCCTGGAGCCTGGTGAACCCAGTGCATGTCAAAGTTGCTAAAAGTGAATCCAGAGGCTGCACAGGAGAGTCTCAGAGAACCCGCAGGCTGCACCAAGTCTCCCCCAGACTCCACCAGCTGCTCCGCACACTGGACACCTGCAAACACAGACACAGCTTGCCAGGACCCTGACTCATGTCCATGGTGTATCTCCCTCCTATCCCTCCCCTTCTCGGGGTCTCCTGTTTCCAAGAATTACCTCCCAGAAGAGCCACGAGGAGCAGCCAGCTCAGCCCAGACTCCACGGCTGGCGAGTGTCCGCATTCAGTGCTGACCCCGAGTGGACACCTGGTTGTGGGTGGGGCTCCTGTGCAGAGCTGCAGGGTCGGGCTGGCTGGTTTTTCTGAGCAGGGGGCCGGCCCTATTTGCATGTCTCCGGCTATATAGCAGCTCTGGGCTGGTGTCTGTGGAGAGAGAAGCTCGAGGAGGGTCTTGGGGACTCAGGGCCATAATAGCTGCGTGACCCTGTGACTATATTGGGCAGAGCTGGGTGAACCTCAGCACATGAGATGAGCAGCTCCTGTGCATGTGCTCATCAGGCGCACTACAGGGTCTTCATCCCGCATGAGTTCTTTGTATATTCTTTGTAAGTGTGTTTTGTGCAAATATTTTCTCCCTCTAAAGAGTTATTTGCACTTTACTCATAGTATCTTTTTCAGGACGTTTTTCATTTGATGTAACCAGATCAATTTTATTTATATTATTCCTCTTGCCGTGGACACTTGTCCCTTATGATATCACTGAAGGCAACGCTGAGGCATTTGTCCTGTGTTGATTTACAAGCTCAGTTAGGAAATGATCTCCCTGTCCCAGGCAGAGAACAGCGTCAGAACTCGAGGTGTGTTTAGACCGTGGATCCCACTCAGCTCTAAAAGGGTGTGAAGTCCTGCCCTTTGCAGCACCGCAGATGGAGCGGGCGAGGATGACAAGAGTGAGAACTTCAGTGGGAGGAAGAAGGTGCTGGATGGTCTCCCTCCTCTGCAGAATAAGCAGACAGAGAACAAGTGATAAGCCTGGCACCCAGAGCGCGGCTCCTCGAAGCTGCCTGCAGCGGCCGCCGCGGTCAGGACGGGGAAACCCGGCTCTGCCCCCGCTCTCTACCCGCTGACCTCCAGGAACAGAGAGGCTCCCGGCCCCTGTGGTCATGACCAGGGATGCAGGGTGGTGCCCATCTCGGCCCCATTTCCAAAAGTGTTGAGGCCGAGTCACCCTCCTGGCTGTATGCGGCCTGACCCTGCAAGTCTGGCCACTGTGAACACTGCCCATTGCTGACCCACGCCTGACCACGCCCCAGGATCCTGTGGAGTCCTGCTGAGGCCTTTGGGTATCTTCCTGTCCAACTGCGGCCCTGAGCCTCCATGTCCAGCACGAAACAGAGTCATGTCCTGGGTACACTGACCTAGGAACAGGCAGGTGCCGGGTGGTCAGAGGAGGACGCAGCTGGTGGCCGGGGCACTCCCGGGGCTGCTGGTCTTGGACACACCCAGGATCCCCATATCCACTCACTTCTCAGCATCTCAGCCTCTCACAGGCAGCTCCTCAGTGTCAGGGGCAGAGCTGGCCATGTCAGTGGGCGCCCAGGCCCCTGAGAACAGGGTGCTCGGAACTGACCCGGTTGGTTGTCACCGACTTTCTCAGCCCGGACCTATTTCCTGCCGGGTCTCAGGGGTCACCTCCAGGACTGTGGACCTCCACCCTTGGAGCCACCCCATAGTCCATGGGGGACAACAGGTGACTGTCCCCTCCTGTCGCTGTGAGGATGGGCTGACCCAGGCCCATGGCCTGCGTCAGGAGCTCTGTGCACCCAACTCCACTAGGGCAGTGAACAGAGTGCAGGTCCCTGAGGATTGGCATGGCAGTGCCCTGCTGTGGGCACAGACGCTGGTCTGGGCCTGATGTGTCCTGGGCTGCTGTGTCCTGTGCCTTGACCACATAGCTCTCCCGGGGCTGACAACCTCCCCAAGGAAAGAGACAGAGAGAGGCACTGGGCTCCCCAACATTGGACCCCAAGGCCTGGCCCCCAGGGTGACAGTTCATGCCCCAGGAAGGTGACTACCTGCCTCTGAGAGTCAGTGAACCCAGGCTCTCCCGCTGCCCACCTGCAAAGACCACACCACTGCCTCCCAGGACACACAGCAGCGGGAGCCCGAGACCCGAGTCTCCACGGGACAGATACGACTGCGGCAAGTTCTGTCCAGCTGTGGGGTCTCTGGGACCGGGAGAGCTGGCTCTGCTCTGGCCAAGCCCAGCTTCCTCCCGTTCCCGCAGTGACCCCGGAATGTCCACTTTGTGGGGCGGTGTCAGAGCCGGGGCTGCTCCCGTGGGTGTCCCTGCTTCTGCCTTTCATCTTGGTCTCTCCCAGGAGCCTGGGTCTCGTCCATGGGCTTTGTACCCTACAGGGTGGGCCTGGCTGAGCCCGGAGCTGGCAGCACTGCATACCTGGGGGTTGGGGAGCAGGAGTAACCAGTTCAGGTGACCCCTATACATGGACCCTCAGCCATCCCAGCTCCATCCTGTTGAGTGTCCATCCACGCAGGCCTACTGTCTGGAGTCCGTGGGACCTCTCTAGCCCCAGGCCGGCAGAAGGGCCCAAGTGATGTCCGGGGCTCGGCCCTCCGGTCCGAGTGGGGCAGGACAGTGGGGAAGATAGCTGGCTGCTGAGGTTCTGAACGCCTCCCATCCCGTCTCCCCTTTGTGCACAAGCCTGTCCACTGCCCGGCCGAGGCCAATCCCTCAGGGGTGGGTGTGGGGGACGTGGTTGGAGCTGAGTACCAGGAAGAGCTGTCCTGAGGGTGGCTAGCAGAGACTGTGGAGAAGGAGGGGCCGGGTCCAGGCTCTCTCGGGAGCTGAGCCAGAGCTTTATTCTCAGGCTCAGGGTACGCTGCTTCTGCCCAAGTGGCCACTCCCAAGGCTGGTGTCCGCAGCAGGCGTGGACGCAGAGCAACTGCGTCTCTGGTCGTATCTTAACAGTGACCACGTAGCCTGAATGTGACCTGATGTCTCTTCACAGGGTGCACGTCAGTCAGGGAGGCGCTGTTGCTGCTGCTCGTAGGTTCTGTTTCCCAGTGAAGATTCATGTCTCCTTCTGAGCTGATCAGGATCCCTGACCCCCGTGTGGAGCTGGTTTTCCCGGATGTTTAACCCCCTCTGATGCGGTCACTGTGATTCTGTCCTTGTGGAAAACACCATTCGGGAGTTTCAGGGTCAGAACCACGACTCAGGAGACACCTTCACTCCTCACTGTCCCTGCTCAGCTCTGCTCACACCTCAGGGTCTCTCCTGCTCCACAAATCACCTCAAATGTCAGTCAGGAAACCCCAGCCTCCAGGTTTTTCCTGAGCCCCTGGTGTCCTGAGGAGCAACTGTGTACAGCACCCCCTGCTGGTCCTGGACATCCCCAGCTCAGCCCCTGTCCCTGCAGGGTTTGTGTCTGGGCTCATACTCACTCCCCATCATTGTGTATCTCGCACAGTAATGCACGGCCGTGTCTTCGGGGGTGACTGAGGTCAGCTGCAGGGAGAACTGGTTCCTGGCCTTGTCTGCGGTGATGGACAGGCGGTTCTCGAGGGATGGGCTGTAGCTTGTCCTCCAGGATGATATAATAGAGTAACCATGTCCGAGCCACTCCAGCCCCGTCCCTGGGGACTGGCAAATCCAGTTCCAACCATATGTAGAGAAAGAGCCCCCAGAGATGGCACAGGCCAGGCTGAGTGTGTGCGAGGGCGGCACCAGTCCAGGGCCCAACTTCTGCAGCTGCACCTGGGACAGGACACCTGGGAATGAGGAGCACCTGCTGTCAGTCACCTGTACTCACACCTGTCCCCACTCCTGGGCAGCCCCTAGCTGCTCACCTGTGGGAGCCACCAGCAGGCAGACAAGGAGACCCCAAAGGCCCATCTTCCTGCAGACACGACTCCGCCTCCTGAGATCCTGAGCGCTGGGAGCTGAGCCAGAGCACCCAGCCCAGGGCTTTTATCTGGATCCCGAGGAGATTTACATGATGGGAACAGCCTGATAAGTGGGGAGGGATCCAGTCAGCTCCCCTAGACTTGCAGGGCCCTCAGCCAGGTCCTCGCAGCTCACGGGGCTGCATTTCTTAGGTGCAAGTTCTTGTCGGGAAGCCCAGCGGGGCCAGAGGAGGACCCTGCTCTCCTGGCATAGAAGGAGATTCTGGGCGAGTGGAGCCTGTTCCTCTGCGCTTGGCATTTCCCTCAACGTGCTTTTTCTGCGTCTCCACATTTACTGGGGTTCAGAAAAAGACACTTTTACTGGCCCTGCCACATATGTGCTCGCCAGAAAGGAGACCGGCACTGACTCACACTCGTTCTCTGTAGAACCTGGAAGCGCCTTTCATCATATACAGGCTTGACATCCTCTTCCAGACTCTCTATCTTTGTGTTCTTTTACCTCTGTCTTGGGGGGAGGGTGGGGGGTAAGGGGGACAGTGGTTTCATCTCAGCCAAGTCTAACTCACCTACATTTCCTCACATGACGCCAATGTCTTGCTCACTGAGATTCATCAGCAAACACAGCAGCCTCGAGTAAACCCGTATTTCTTCAAGGTTCAGGGTTTCTATTTTGCATCAAGGTCATTCCTTTTCCAGATAAGTTATGTTTTCACCCATATTTCTTCAAGGTTCAGGGTTTCTATTTTGCATCAAGGTCATTGCTTTTCCAGATAAGTTATGTTTTCATATGTGCCTGAGTGTTGCTAGATCCATCAGAGATGTTTGCATTTCTACAACCATGCTACATACACATGAAGGGTCTTCCTCAAATTCCCTTCCCGATCTCACACGGCAGCTCTGTGAGGATAACTAAGGTGTGGATCAGCCTGCGGGCCCAGGGCAGACAGCACGTCAGGAGGATGTGGTTGTCACAGATGGTGGATACTACTCAGCCAACAAAAAGATGATTCATGTCCTGTGCAGCAACATGGATGGGGCTGGAGAGATGCCCTGATGTCATAGGGAGGACCTACATGCCTAAACCTACGCTGTGCAGCGAGTCAGCATCAACTCAATAAACATCCAACCTTTGTGAGATGCGTTGTGTTCGAAATGTTGTGTATTTGTGTGTAAAGTACTCTGCGAACTCTGCCCTGTTCCCCAAGTCCTAAGGAAGCCCCCTGAGCCAGGAGGTCAGGCCCCAGCCCAGAAGAGGGAGGACTCAGTGCCCATGGCACCCTGGCTCCACCTGTGACCACACCCCACCATCCACTGGCCACACCATACCACACCTCAGGGGCGGGGCCCTGTCTCCAGGTGGAACAGCCCCTGCCTGAGGCTGCTGGTAACAGGTATTGGGATTCAGAGGGAGGAGCTTGGAGTCTGGCCCAGGCAAAGAAACAAATGAGTAGATAAAGGAGAGAGAGAGCAGGGAGGGAGAGTGACAACATGCAAAGTTCTGGGGTGACAGCAGCAGCCCTTGACTGTTCATCCTTATGAACTGTCCAGTTTTGCTCTGATCTCCGGCCACATGAAGCTGTTTGGTAACAACTAGGATCGATGCAGCCGTAGGATGGTGTTTGCTCGGATTTGCTGTCGATTCAGATCTTTAAAGACAATAAACCCCAGATATTTTCTACCCACTTTCAAACAAGACACTTTCACAACAGCAGGTCTTTCCCTTCCAGGATGAGGCTGAGGGCAGAATAATTCTTACTCAGCAAATTGGAAACATGTATGTTCCATCCACACCTGGTCGTGGTACATCTCGGACCTGGACGTACTAAGCAGCCCTGTTGGCTGTGCCTCGGATGCAGAGCACAGCCTGGTCCCCGCAGGGCTTGTGTCTGGACTCCCACTCAGCCTCACCGTGTCCACAGGGACCCATGGCCACGTGCCTGGGCTTAGGTCTCATGGGTTGGTCAGAGGAGGACCCTGCTCTCCAGACGTAGAAGGATATACTGGGCGAATAGAGCCCATTCCTGTTACTCATGGTAGTTCTCGTAGATGCAGAGGCAAAGGCCGAGTTCTAATGGCCACTTCTGAGTAGCCCTATTGCTTGGGATAGACCCCGTAGACCTGACAGGAGAGGGGAGGGCCTGGGGGGGTGTCACCAGCGCAGGGCTACTCCTGTAGCTGCACCTGGAATGGGACCCAGGGAACAGGAGAAGCTGCATCTAGCACTTGCACTCATACCGTCCTGCATTCCTGGGCCCGGGGTCACCTGGGCACCACCAGTGGGCAGAGGACAAGACCCCAGTGCCCATCTTTCTGCTGCTTCAGTGCGGCCTCCCCAGACCCCTAGCCCATGTGAGCCCAGCCTGAGCTAAACCCTGGGATCCGACCCTGAGCCTGAGGGAATTTGCTGGCGGGAACCCCTGGTGCATGAGGGGTCTGAGCCAGGGCCCTGCCCCTTTCCAGGGCCTCATGTCAGGGCCTGTGTGCTTCACGCCGTGTCTGTCTGAGGCAAGACAAGCTCATGGCTGTAGACCTAAGAACCAGTCTTGGAGGATGGGTGGTCAGTTGGGCTCGCTTCGCTCCCATCTCCATCTTGGCCACGCTGTGGCCTGTGCAGTCCCAGGTCCAAGAGGTGGGTCCGGCAGCAACTCAGCCTGAATAATGTGACTCATAGCCTGGGTGCCTGTGGAGAGCAGGTGCTGAAGACCCTGGGACTAGGACATCAGAGGGATGTGCTGCCGCTGGCTAAGGGTGGTGCTCCAAGACTACCGGTAACCAGGTGAGGCCATGGGCAGTGGGCAGGAGCCCCTCCTCAGCAGGACTAGAGGTGAATTGAGCACACAGCAGCAGGGTTAGTCTTCTGTGAGCGGGCAGTGGGGCATTTCCCTTCATTCTTGGTTGTTTATCTGCTCAGAGCATTCGGTCTACAGCAGTGCTCAGACCTTCGGTGCCCATGGGTCTCCTGGGGCTCCACTCAGGGTGCTGATGCTGACCCAGTGGGTTGCTGGATGAACTGGACCTGTAAGTTCACTCAGGCCTCCTCAAGGGCACCCCAGCCAGACAGGACCCCATAGTCAGACAGTACTCCACATCCAGCCTTTCCTGCACTGGGTCTTCCATCTGTACCCTCTCCTCAGCCACAGCCACAGCCACAGGGAGAGGCCCTCTCCTCCCCTCAGCCTGGGCTCACCTTCTCCTCAGGTCAAAGCTTAGAGGTTACCCCCTGCTGGGTCCTGAAGGACCAAGTTCCTTGGAGTAAGTAGCATAAATTCACTCAGAGTTCTGGGGAGCCCTGGCGGAGGGACTGAGACTCACTGACTGTTGCAACACCGGACATCCCACATCATGACACTTTTGAAATGCATGAGGAAAAGGAGGTGAATATCCCCTGCATGCTCCAGCAACAGAGGAACCCTAAGATACTGAGAGCAATGTGGACAGTAGTTTTATCCGAATGAGATTCCAAAATTATGTTAGTTATTTTATTTATTTATCTTTTTTAATATCTTAGGACCATCCCTGCCTTGGCAACTGATGTTCTGTTTTTATTTCCTATATCTTTGTTTATCTTACTGCAGTAATTGGTTCATAAGAAGTAGTTTTTGTTTATGCTTCTCAGAGGTGAAAAATCCCAATAATCGACAATCTGAGAAAAAGTCTCTTTTGGGTATAATTCTCTGAGGTGAAAACCCATATGAAAGATATTTAAAGAGAAGTAGCTTTGGGGTACATTTCTCTGAGCTGGAAAATCTTTATAATCAACTGTTTGAGAAGACGTATCTTTTCTGTATATTTTCATTGGGTCAAACATTCCTTCAAAAGTCATTCTGAGCAGGGGTGTTTGGGGTATATTTTCCTGAGGCGAAACATCTATATTGAAAGATATTCTGAGCAGAAGTATCTTTTGGATAAGTTCTCCTGAAGTGAATTAGGTTTTGGGTAAGTTCTCCAGAAGTGAATCATGTTCTGGCTAAGTTCTCCTGAAGTGAAATGTCCCTGAACATGACACTGTGAGAAAGAACACCATTTTGGCCAGCATTTCCCCAAGTGAAGTCCTCTTGGAAGGTTTCTCTGAAGGGAAACGTCCATAGAAAAGACACTCTGAGGGAAAGTGTCCTCTGGGTCCAAGTCTCTCAGGTGAGAAAACCCCGCTAAAGACCTTCTGGGCACAAGGACAGCGCCTCTGGCCGGTGTCTGGGAGATGAAAAGTCCCCATAAAAGATGAGCAGACGTGTCCTCGGGGTGCGACACTGGGGGTGACGGGTCCCTCCACCTACAGTCTGGTAAAGCGCCGTCCGGGGACAGTTCCCTCAGGGAAGATCCCCAGGAAAGGCCTCCGAGGAGAAGCACCTCGCGGGCGGGGCTGAGCTGGCCGGTCCCTGGGCTCCGCAGTCCGAGGAGAAGCACCTTCGGGGTCAGCGGGCCTTGGCGTTCCTGAAACGCCGTCCGAGGAGAGGTGCTGGGGGCGCGTGTTCCTCAGAGGTAACATCCATGTAAAGCGCATCCTGAGTGGACATCGTCATCCCGCCTGTCCAGAGGCCCTTCCCTGTGAGCGCCTCGTCCACAGCGAGGGAACCTGCTCCCTTGGAGTTGGGGGCGTCCAGCCCAGACTCGGGGTCTGGGAAACGGAGACACAGAAGGGAAGGGTCATTGCTGCCTGATGGGGTGTGGAGTCCATGGATACAGGCTCCCCCAGAGCCCAGACGAGCTGCAAACGGGTGGACACATGCGCAGTGTCCAATGTCTGCGATCAGATGGACAGGGGCTGTCGGAGCTACAGGCTGACCCTGTCAGGGCTCAGGCTATGGACAAAGAGGACTTCATCTCACCACCTTATCTGTCCTCGGAACACTGAAGACACAGTGAAATGGACCTCCATGGACACAGGCCTCCGTTCTTCCAACGTGGACCTTCAGAAACACTCCTGAGGTGACACCAGCACATTTGTGAGTGGACCCCCCGCCCCCTGTATTTACAGGAACTAATGTTCTACCCAATTTAATTGTGCACTAGCCACACGTTCCCCTTGTTTGACTGGCCATAAACCACTCAATCTGGTCCTGCAGATAAGACGTGTTGATACAATAAACGCTGCACGGTTCCTGCTTCTTCATGCCCAACATCTTAGGTCAGTCTCTTTCGTTGAACTTTCTCGCCCCCGCGGCCTGGCTCTTTGCATGGGGGACCTCAGTGGGGCCGTAGACTCCCTGAGAACGCCTGGTCCACACCGAGGGAAACTGCTCGCTCGGAATTGGGGGGATTCAGCTAGGACTCAGGGTCTGGAAATAGGAGACACAGAAGGGGAAGGATCATCGCTGCCTGGCAGGGTGCGGAGTCCACTGACACAGGTGCCCCCAGAGCCCAGAGGAGCCGGGAACTGGTGGACATGTGCGCAGTGCTCAGTGTCTGTGATTAGAAAGATGGGAGGGGGGACCTCGGCGGAGGCCCTGGACTCCCCGCAGAGGATCCTCGGAACAACAGACGCAGGAAAACACAGCCGAGGACACGCAGGGAGCAGGACCCCCCCAGGGGCTCCCCTGCCCAGGTTCACCGGGCACTGCCCCACGTCCCAGGAGGCTTCAGGTGATTCGCCGTTTTCTGGAAAATGCAGACTTCAGGGGAGACAGCGTCACTCATCTGGAAGGTTCCCGAGACACCTGTCAGAGCCAGGAGGCCCCAGGGGTCCGGGAAGCCCTCCAGGTCCAGGTCCAGCTGCCCTGAGCTGGTTGCCTGCTGGTGGGTGTGCGCCACCCCTGGTGGCGGCGCCCCTGGTGCTGGAGTTGAGTCTGGGGACCAGGCTCCTGGGAAGGACCTGGGAGACTCAGGGGCTCAGGGGTAGCCCAGGGGGTGTCGCTCAGGAAGGGCTGTGGGACCTGGGAAGGAGGAGCCTGATGGGGGTCCATGGAGTTGGGTGTTGGGGGTTAATGAAGGGTGGGGGTTCAGGGATTTTCAGGGGAGCAGAGGTGATTCCTCTGTACAGGGGTGCTGCCCTTGTGCTTATTTGGGCATTTCTGGAACTGAGTTGGGGTTTGGGAGATCAGAATTATCATGAGCACATGTGGAGTCTCCAAGGAGACACTGGGCTGTTTCCTGCAGTTTTCAGCTTAATTCGTCAGGTTTTAGCCACAGTGTGGCCGAGGTGCGGGAATTCTCTGCTGTCCTGAAGATGCATCTCCCTGACGCCATGGTGAACACTGCACCAGCCTCACAGGGACATGGCCTGGACCATGAAAGATGAGACCCCAGGGTCTAGATGTGCAGAAACTGCAGAGGCCTGGAGCAGGTGGAGGAGATTCCCTCCCTGCTGAGGTCTCATCTGGGAGCAGACAGATTCCGGCCTTCCATGGGGGCTCATGAGACTGTGGGGATGGGACCTTTAGAGCAGAGCCAGGGGCACTGGGAGCTGAGGGCTTGCACAGGGAGCCCCACAGGAAGCCCTGCCTCCCCCCAACCCACAGCTGCTCCTGGGCTCTGCTCTGTGCCCTGAGCTTCTTGTGCCTACAAATCCCTTTAGAAACTGGAGTCCTGAACATGCCCCAATGCTGCTTCCTCTAGCCCAGCACCTGTCCCTCCAGGGTTTGATCTGGGCTCACACTCACTCCCCTCACTGTGTCTCTCGTACAGTAATACACGGCCATGTCCTCGGCTCTCAGGCTGCTCATCTGCAGATAAACTGTGCTCTTGGCGTTGTCTCTGGAGATGGTGAATCAGCCTTTCACTGAGTCTGCATAGTATGTACCAACACCAGTATTAATGCGTGCAACCCACTGCAGCCCCTCCCTGGAGCTTGGTGGACCCAGTTCATGTAGCTGTTGCTGACAGTGAATCTGTAGGCTGCACAGGAGAGGCTCAGAGACCCCCCAGGCTGCATCAAGTCTCCCCCAGACTGCACCAGCTCCTCCGCGCACTGGACACCTGTAAACACAGACACAGCCCCTCAGATCCTGACTCACACCCACTGCTTCTCTCTCCCCTGCCCACTCCGCTCCTTGGCATCTCCTGTTCCCCAGGAATTACCTCCCAGAAGAGCCACAAGTAGCAGCCAATTTAGCCCAGGCTCCATGGCAAGCATCCATGTTCATTGCTGACCCTGAGTGGACACCTGGATGTGGGCTGGGCTCCTGTGCAGAGCTGCAGGGTTGGGCTGGCTGGTTTTCATGAGCAGGGGGCCGGCCCTATGTGCATGTCTCCTGCTATCTAGCAGGTCTCGGCTGGTGTCTGGAGACAGGAGCCCATGGAGTGTCCAGGGGCCCCTGGAGATTTAATAGCTGTGAGCGTGTGACTAATGGAGACAGAACTAAGTCATGTGTTGTGAGCAGCTCAGGTGCATGTGCTCAGCAGGTGCACTACTGGGTCTTCCTCTTGCCTGAGTCCCTTCTGTCAGAAACACAATGTGCCTTTAATGATGGCAATTGCTCCACTGCACAAAGGGATGGACCCGGTCTCAACAACAGATAGAACTAGAGAGGATGGTGCTGAGTGTGTAAGTCAGGCCAAGTAGAAGGAACCCAGGATTGAAATGTAACGTGCAGCTATCACTTACTATAGAAGCCAGGATAATAGACACAGAGAAGCCTGAAGACACCACTTACACTGCTGGAACCAGAATCAACCTAGTCAAGCGCAGACTCCAGACCCTCTGTGTGTCCTGGGTGCTGAGGAGTTGTTCCCGCGCTTGGCTCATTTTCACTGTGTGTTTTCAGACATTGTGTTTTGTAATTATCGGTTTTTCCACATGTGTCACATTTGATTGTTTTCTCTAAGTCTGTTGCTTGTGTTCTCATTTTCAAAACATTTCCTTTTGCAGATTTCTAGGTTTTATCTCCATTCTCTTGAAATAAACACTGTTTGAAATGTGCGGTGCCTGTTCCCCACATCAAGGTCCCGTCCACACTCAGGAGATGAAGGTTGTCTCCTAGATTAACTGCTCATGTTTCCCTCCTTTGCAGGAGACATTTCTGCCCAGGGTCCATTCTGACTGCATCTGTGGCAGCTGCTGCTCTGCCCAGATCATCTATCTCTGCGGGTGCTAATCCAGTCGTCTCATCGCCTGCCCTTGAGCAGCCGGTCTGGGACCCAGTGATTTGCCTTTGCTCCTCAGAAACATTGTTGTCCTTTGATCGGGGCTGTTCCTGGGATTCATTTCTGTCCCTTTGGTCTATCAGCCAATTCTGTCTCAATGACATGTCGTCTTCGCTGTGCGGATGTGGAGGAAGCTGAGGTGGGACAGGGCCTTAGCTCCGGCTTCATTCTCCTTCAGTGTGCTGACCTGAGCCCCTGCCTATCCTGGGGCATCAGAGTTAGTGTATCTGACTGACGGTGACTGTGGTTTCATTAGCTTCTCAGTGAAGCTACAATTGTCCAGGGAAGCACTCACAGGCTAATGTGGGCGTGGACGCAGGTTGAAAGATAATACTATTTGTAAAAGGCACACCTTCTATCTTGCCATCGCTGGAACACCAGAAGATGGATCATCAGCACATCTCTCACCTCTGATCCTGCTTCCTACTCTCTTTGGAAGGTCTCAAGAGACATAGGGCCAATTAGTAATGAGTGTTACACCCACAGGTGAATTCTCCTGTCGTCACCCGTACCCCTGCTGTATGTCATGGATGCTGGGGAAACAGGCTGCACTTCCTCATTAGCTCATTGTAGTCATTTCCTTGCCAGGGTGTATACTGGTCTTTGTAACTTTACTAAAGTTGGACTTTGGATACATGCTTTCCCAGTTCCAGTTTGTGGACTGGCCCCACAGTAGCTATCAGTCTCTGTTTCATTCTCCTTCTTTCCCGCACTGGACTCCTAACGTGTTAGATTGTGTAATCTTCCAGCCTGCAGTCAGGATACTCTCCACCTGCGTAGTTCAAGTTTTGTCTCACTGTCAGAGGTCCCCCGTTCTCATCACATAGACCTTAGGAATTGTTAGATTTATAAATAAGCATTTTATTTTAGAGCTTCTGACTGTGTATTATATATTTCACTGTCATTTTTTTAACTTATCCATTGGCTGTACATAATCCAATTATTATTTTTAATTATTCTATGTACATACCTCCCTATAAGAACTTTTGATTGTAGTGAAGACTTTCCTTGAATACTTGAATTCTCTGTGTAGATGTCCGTGTCATCTATGAACACAGACAAGTGTATTTCTGTGTCCCAGTCTGTGTGCTCTTTCCTTTAATAGTTCTGTTCCTTTAACTCAGCTGTCAGACATCATGAAAGAGACAATGAGAAAGGACCAGGCTCCTCCTGCCCCTGGTGGAGGGTTTCTGGTATATCATTTCAGTGAGGTTCTGGCTGAAGGTGTTTATGGCTTTTATTGGCCAAGGTGGATCATTCTGCGTGTGCTTAGTTTCCTGGGAGTGATTTCATCAAGAGTGGGTTCTGGATTTTCTCTAGTATATTTCTGCATCTGCAGACTATGTCATTATATTTAAGTTTTAGTGGAAAAAATAGGAACAGACCATCACCCATCACTGTCCCCACTCAGATCTGCTCACACCTCAGGGTCTCTACTTCCCACAAATAACCTCAAATGTCAGTCAGGAAACCCCAGCCTCCAGGTGTTTCCTGAGCCCCTGATGTCCCGAGGAGCAACTGTGTCCCAGTGCCCTGCTGGTCCTGGTGTTCCCCAGCCCAGCCCTGTCCCTGCAGGGTTTGTGTCCGGGCTCACACTCACTCATCTCACTGTGTGTCTCCGGCACAGTAATACATGGCCGTGTCCTCAGTGCTCAGGCTGCTCATCTGCAGATACAGTGAGTTCTTGGCATTGTCTCTGGAGATGGTGAATCGACCCTTCACAGAGTCTGCGTAGTATGTACTACCACCACTGGTAATTCTTGCAACCCACTGCAGCCCCTTCCCTGGAGCCTGGCGGACCCAGTTCATCCAGTAGTTGCTGGAGGTGAATCCAGAGGCTGAGCAGGAGAGTCTCAGAGACCCCCCAAGCTGCACCAAGTCTCCCCCAGACTCCATCAGCTGCTCTGCACACTGGACATCTGCAAACAAAGACACAGCCCGTCAGGACCCTGGCTCACATCCATGGATTCTCCCTTCTTGTCCTCTCCCTCCACAGTATCTCCTGTTCCCCAGGAATTACCTCCCAGAAGAACCAGGAGGAGCAGCCACCTCAGCCCAGGTTCCATGTCCATGTTCAGTGCTGTGATTGGACACCTGGATGTGGGCTGGGCTCCTGTGCAGAGCTGCAGGGTCGGGCTTGCTGGTTTTCATGATCAGGGGCAGGCCTGATTTGCATGTCTTCTGCTATATAGCAGCTCTTGGCTGGTGTCTGTGCAGAGAGGAGCTGGGGAGGGTACTTGAGACTCTGGGGCCATAATAGCTGTGTGAGGATGTGGCTTTATTGGGGACAGAGCTAGTGAACATGAGCACATGTTATGAGAAGCTCTGGTGTATGTAATTAGCAGGTGCATTATGGGTTCTTTCTCTTGCATGCGTTCTTCATATGTTTTGGAATCAGCCCTTTGTCAGATGTGTTTTGTGCAAATATTTTCTCCATCTAAGGAGCTATTTTTACTTTATTCATTTTTTCATGAACCTTTTCATTTGATGTAACAAGTTCAATTTTATTTATTTTATTCCTCTTGCCTTGGACGCATTTCCATAATGATATCACTGAAGCCAAAGCTGTGGTGTATGTTTTTTTTGTTTTCTTTTCTCTTGATTAGTACTTTCTTTTTTAAAAATTTTATTTATTTATTTATATTTCACATCATTTCAGTCCCTGAGGGTCACCCACCACCTCCTCTTCCCACCCTCTCCGGCTGGTCCCCATTCTCCCCTTGTGCAGTTTCATTTGGTTGACCATATATTAGTGAAACCATTTGGTTTCTGTCCCTTTCTATCTGGCTCATTTCTGCTAGAATGATTTCTTCTAGGTATGTCCAGGTTTCCATAAATTCATCAAATTTGTCATTTTTAATTGATGAGTAAAACTCCATTGTGTATATATACCACATCTTTTTCATCCACTCATCTGTTCTGGGGCATTTGGGTTGTTTCCATGATCTTGCAATTATAAATAATGCTGCAATAAACATCCGAGCACAGGTGTCCTTTTGTACCCACATTGAGGTCTCCTTTGGGTAGATTCCCAGAAGTGCGACTGCTGGGTCAAATGGTAATTCCATTTTCATTAGCTTGAGGGTTCTCCATACTGCTTTCCATAGTGGCTGGACACTGGTGTGTTGTAGCTTTATTTGTCTCTGTTGATTAGCACAGTTAGGACATAATCTTCCTGTCCCTGACAGAGAACTGGGTCAGAAAACTGAGGTGTATTTATACAGTGTATACCACTCAGCTATGAAAAGGATGTGAAGTTCTGTATTTGCAGCAACACAGACGGAGCTGAGAGGATGAATCTGAGTGAAATCCATCAGGAGGAGGAAGACAGAAGCTGGATGATCTCACTCCCATGAGGGATGGGGACAGAGAGCAAA